>SNQJ01S0017677.1:0-34790 GCA_010110895.2 Picea sitchensis | reverse complement strand
GCTTCTCTTGATAGACATATTTAGTATAAATAAGGGTCGAGGGTATGAAAACCCTAGCTTGGAGATTATTGTAACAGAGCGCTGCTCGACTGGAGGTTGCCCCCTCGAAGAGGCCCATGAACATTGCTTTCTGAATCAAAGTGATATTTATGTTGTTATTCTTATATCATTTCTATGTTATTGTGGAGACTATGTTGGTTATATTAGTGTTATTCTTCCATTTCTAGCATTTTATTTCTGTTCTGCATACTTTTTATATCTGGTATATTACAAGTGGTATCAGAGCACTTTCCTTGGAAGAAATTGTGGGAATTTTTTTTCAGGCTAGAGACATATTCCGGCGTATTTAAGCCACAGAGATCTTTCATTACGCGCATAAACCCTCAGTTGAGGGATTCATACACACAGGAAATACAAGTGGTTCTTAAGCGCACATTTGTTGGCCACCCTTGTAACCCCTGTTGGTACCCCTTCGAGTGGTAGCGCATCAGACAACACATCTGTACGGATCAGCCTAGATTTCCTAAATCCCTCTTTAGATAAACTGATTGACCACCTGACTGCTATAGTGTCACCGAGAACAACACTCAGGAAGATACTCTCTAGTACCTAGGTAGTCAGGTAGTACGGCTAAGGGTACGGTCTATCCTCCTTAGTTAGTGCCCTGATATATTGGGACGAGTACTATTGTTGGACCCCACACGTATATCAGAGAGCTATAGCACAGGGCAAACCCTTGTCTATAGAACCCTTGAAGACCTAACCCTTAGGGGTCAGAAACATAAACAAATTAAAACAGACAAGATCTATTGCCGCGCAAATGTGTTCGGGCTGCCAAGTAAATACACATTTCTTTCTGGTTAAGCATTTGGGGATTTCATCGCTGCAGTATTCTTCAGACCGGAGTATAACTCTGCAGGTATAAAAAAAAAAGTCTGGAAATGTTTTCACCATTATTTAAGACCTATTCCATTGGATTCATATCTTCGCCCTTATCACATTCATCCATATCATTTTTTGGCAAAAAAATTTACCCCGCTCGCCCCTTTTCAGTTCACCCATCCTCATGGCCCATACCCATAGCCAAGACCTGGAAGCTCGCTTCAACACCTTGCAATTTGGTTTCCTCAAGACCCAAAAAGAAGTGAAACAACTCAGTKCTATTGTTTCCTCCATCGATACATCCATCAATACAACCATAAATACAACCATGCAGTCCTCAATGGAGGAATGTCAAACAAGAACTAACCACCCAGCTTGAATCTGTATTTGCATCACTCTGCACAAAACTGAACATCCCTACAGATGACCCTTTCTCTGATGCACCTAAAAAGACTGAAGGTGAACATTCCTCCCATTCCCATACCTTTCATCCCCATCACTTTCAACGTGACCTATGCCTTCCGTGGGTGGATGTGACCAAATTTGATGGCTCAGACCCCACTGGTTGGGTAACCCAAATGGAACATTATTTGTCTTTATAGGGCATTACAGATGACTTGGCCAAACTCCGGTATGGTGTTCTCCATCTAGATCAAGAACGTTGCCAATGGTGGCAATGGAGAAAAACTTCCTATCAAGGGTATATTGCTTGGACCCCATTTGTGACTGAGATTTATGAATGCTTTGACACAGACACCAACCATTTGGTCCATTTGACAAAGTTGAAACAATCAGGAATAGTAGAAGACTTCATAGTTGCCTTTGAGCGCCTGGCTTTTCGAATAAAGGGCATGACTAATGCTTTCTTTCGAGAGTGTTTTATCAGCAACCTCAAGGATGAGATTCAGGCCCATGTCCTCATGGATCAACCCTCGAGTTGGGTGGAGGATACTAAAAGAGATAAAGAAGCACAACAAGTTGTATCCTCTCAAAACCGAAAACCCTCCTTTATCCCTCGCCCTAAGCCCATAAATCCCACTACTCCCTCCACCACATTAAATATCCAAAAATTGACCAGGGATGAAATGGCTGAATCCCAACTCAAAGGAATTTGTTATAATTGTGATGACAAACATTTCCCAGGCCACAAGTGTAAGGAACAAAATATTTTTATGGCCATCTCTGAGGATATTTCGGAAGAGGATGTTGAAACTCCTCTTGTGTCTGAGTCACCTGAAATCACTGACATCACCCCTCCCTTAAACCCTCCCGAAGTGGAACCGGTCATTTCCCTCAATGCTCTCATTGGCTTCTCTGCTCCCCAAACCCTCAATTTAATCGGTTACATCAAGCCTCGGAAGGTCATCATTCTGGTTGATAGTGGAAGCACCCATAATTTTATTCATCGTCGCATTGCCCAAGAAACTCATTGCTACATCCATGTCGTCAACAATTTCCAAATCATGATTGCCAATGGTGGTTCCATGAAATGTGGAGGGCGCTGTGAAAATGTGCGTCTCCAAATCGGTGACTACTACCTAAAATCCCATATGTTTTTTATCGACATGGGTGGTTGTGACATCGTGTTGGGTGCAGACTGGCTAAGAACTCTAGGTCCCATTCGCATGGATTTTAAGGCATTAACCATGCAATTCGACCATGAAGGCCACCAATATAAATTCCAAGGCATCATTGTTGGTTCACCTGAGGTCATTAATTCCCATCGCATGGAAAATCCACTCAAAAAAAGTCATTCTGGTGTCATTGCCCAACTCCATGCCATCTAAGCAACAGAGACACCCCTAGTGCCGCAAGACCTCCAAGCCCTCATTTCTAAACATCAAATGGTATTTTCCACTCCCCAAGGACTCCCTCCTTCTCGCGGTGTTCATGATCATTCCATTCCCCTTGTACCCGGAATCCTTCCTCCCAATATACGTCTGCATCGCCACCCCTTTTCACAAAAAAATGAAATTGAGAAAATGGTCTAGGAACTCCTTAATGCAGGTGTTATCCTCCCTAGTACGAGCCCTTACTCTTCTCCTGTAATCATGGTCCTGAAGAAAGAAGGTTCTTAGTGAATGTGTCCTGACTTCCGTGCCCTCAACAAACTGACCATTAAATACAAATTTCCCATTCCTGTCATTGATGACCTCCTGGATGAATTGAGTGGCGCCCAATTCTTTACTAAACTTGATCTTCGCTCGAGCTATCACCAGATACGTATGAAAGAGGTAGACATTCCCAAGACGACCTTTCGAACTCATGAGGGCCACTATGAGTTTTTGGTCATGCCCTTTGGCTTGTGTAATGCCCCCTCCACCTTCCAAAGCCTCATGAATCATGTCTTCCATCCCTTTCTCCGTCATTTTGTCTTAGTTTTCTTTGATTATATCCCCATCTATAGCAAAACCTGGACATACCATCTTACTCATGTGGATCGAATTTTCCATCTACTCTCTCAGCACCAACTTTTCCTGAAACAGTCTAAATGTGCTTTTGGTGCCTCAGAAGTAGAATACTTGGGTCATCTGGTTGGAAAGGATGGCATCAGGGTGGATCCGAAAAAGATTGAATCTATGCAAGACTGGCCACACCCAAAGACTCTCAAAAGATTACATGGATTTTTGGGCTTAATAGGGTATTATCGCAAGTTTGTTAAGAATTGTGGAAAGATTGATGCACCTCTCATTGCTCTCCTAAAAAAGAACTCTTTCACTTGGACTCCAACTGCTTCTCAGGTTTTTCAAACCTTGAATATAGCCATGTGCACCACTCCAATTCTGGCCCTTCCTGATTTCACAAATACCTTTGTGTTAGAATGTGATGCCTCAGGGAAATGAATCGGTGATTTCCTTATGCAAGAGGGTCAACCCTTGGCCTTCACCAGCAAGAAACTATTTGAAAGGAATCTGGGAAAACCCATTTATGAAAAGGAAATGTTGGCTATTCTGCATATCGTTGACCTGTGGCACCCTTATCTCTTGGGGAAACGTTTCCAAATTAAGACAGACCATCAAAGCCTCAAGTACTTTTTGGAACAATGCATTTCCTCCTCGAAGCAAAAAAAATGGGTGACTAAGCTCTTTGGATATGATTATGAGATCATTTACAAGAAGGGAAAATACAATGTGGTGGCGGATGCATTGTCCTGAAAATATGAAGAAGAAGGATCCCTTTTTTCTCTTTCCTTCTTGTACGAAATTGGCTCCAAGTTGTGCGCTAGGAATGGCTACAAGATCCCAAAAGTTTGCATCTGATCCAGCAATTGCATACCAATGCTCCAACTCCCCCAAGGTACTCTTGGCTCTAGGATGAGCTTCGATACAAAGGCCATTTGTATTTAAGAAAACAATCAAATCTTAAATCCACAGTACTTTCTGAGCTTCATGCTACACCCACAGCGGGGCACTCCAGGTTCACCAAAACCTATGACAGGGTCAAACGTTCTTTTTTCTGGGATGGTATGAAACAGGACATCCGTAATTTTGTCATTGAATGTGAGGTGTGTCAACACAACAAGGGAGAAACAGTCAAATCTTCGGGCATACTACAACCGCTTCCGACTCCACCTTCTATTTGGAAGGATATATCTATGGAATTTATTACCGACTTACCCAAATCGGGAAATAAATCAGTCATAATGGTGGTTGTGGATCGCCTTTCCAAGTATGCTCATTTCTATGCTCTTCAACACCCATTTACTGCATCCACGGTGGCTCAAATTTTCATGGACCAGGTCTTCAAGCTTCATGGCATGACACACTCTATTGTTTCTGATCATGACCCTACTTTCACAAGCAATTTTTGGCAAGAACTGTTTAAGCTACAGGGCACCCAATTGCATCTTAGCACAGCTTATCATCCCCAGACTAATGGTCAAATGAAAGTTGTCAACAAGTGTTTGGAAAAATATCTGAGGTGTTTTTCCTCTGAAAATAAAAATCAGTGGGATTAATGGTTACCCCTAGCTGAATGGTGGTACAACACTTCCTACCATACAACTACACGCATGACTCCTTTTGAAGCGGTATATGGACAGAAGCCACCTTCAGTTCTCTCATACTTACTGGGTACCTTGAAGGTCCAGGCGGTTGACCAAACACTAAAAGTTCGAGAGGATATTCTTCGTACCTTTAAAGATAACTTGGTCATGGCACATAATCGCATGAAGCAACAAGCAGATCAAGGTTGCTCTGAACGTCAATTTGTAGGAGATTAGGTGTTTCTACGACTGAACCATACAAGAAAATTTCCCTCAAGGCTGAGCATTGTCAGAAGCTAGTGCCCAAATTTTATGGTCCTTATATAGTTCTCAAGCGTGTGGGACAAGTTGCCTATCAGTTAGCTCTGCCCAGTCAGTCGAAGCTACATCCCGTTTTTCATGTTTCATGCTTAAATAAGGTGATTGGAACTAGGTGCCAAATTCAAACCAACCTTCCCAAGTTAGATGAAGAAGGATCCATTTGGCTACATCCAGAAGTAGTTTTGGACCAGCGTGAGCATCACCTGCGTCAGAGAACCATCAAGGAAGTGCTAGTCCAGTGGAAAGATACAACTCCAGCAGATGCCACTTGGGAACCCGCTACCATTCTGCAGCAGTTTCCACATCTCAAGCCTTGAGGACAAGGTTATTTTTAAGGGGGCGGACATGTTAGGGTCCTAACCCGCACATAGGTAGATCAATATATTCGGATGTAATAAAGGTCAATATTAATAAGGCCTTTCAATAAAATAGAATAAGGAGGATGTAAGAAGGACCTAATAGAAGCTTTCTCTTCTAGAAGGATATTCCTCTAGATGCTTCTCTTGATAGACATATTTAGTATAAATAAGGGTTGAGGGTATGAAAACCCTAGCTTGGAGATTATTGTAACAGAGCGCTTATCGACTAGAGGTTGCCCCCTCGAAGAGGCCCGTGAACATTGCTTTCTGAATCAAAGTGTTATTTCTGTTGTTATTCTTATATCATTTATGTGTTATTGTGGAGATTATGCTGGTTATATTACTGTTATTCTGCCATTTATAGAATTTTATTTCTATTCTGCATACTTTTTATATCTGGTATATTACAAATTTAGAGAAAAGATTGGTGTGGTCTAGAAGGACGTCCCTATTAATAGGGAGTGATGAGTTACAATTTTGATCCAGGGAAACAACTTCAACACGTGGCAGAAGAAACGAGTGGTTATTCACGGGCATGTTATGGCTACTCAAGTGATAGATCCTGGTACACCAAGTTACTGCTACCCCAATGATAAAGCTTGGTATGTAGATGGCTACCCCAATGATTGATCATGGTACACTGAGTTACTACTATCCTAGTGATTAATCCTGGTACGCAGATGGCTACCCCAGTGATAAATCCTGGTACATCGAGTCACTGCTACCCCAATGATCAAGCATGGTACACAGATGGCTACCCTAGTGATAAATCCTAGTATGCCAAGTTACTGCTACCCCAATGATATAACCTAATACGCAGATTTCTACTCCAGTGAAAAAATTAGGTACAGAAAATTACTGACGTTGGCACCAGTTAGCATGACCTCACACATGCTTATTAGATGCTATGCCTTCATAGTTGGTTAGTTACCCAAATTTTTAGTTGGTGGGCCAAATTGTGTAGTTGGATGTGTTTCCTAGACTTGGGATAGATGGGTAGTGTGTGCACACTACATCGTCTAATCCTCATGATTAGATACATGGTCAATGTGGACCAGTTGCTTGGTGTTCCAACCAGAGGTTACTAGTTTATTTTGTGGAACTAAATGCTAGATTCTGTGTGAACTAGAGAGTGTAATCCCCATGATGACATAAATCTTGGATGGGTGATGAGATTATGGATGTTGATATGGTTACAAAACTTCTTTAATATAGATTCGTGTAAATTTAACAAGTCAATGGTTAAGTGTAAAAAAGAGAAGAAGTAGTCATTATGTTTGTGCCAAAAGAATACCTTCCTTGCTAAGAGGGAGTTTTGAAGTTTGAGTAGCTTTGGAAGATATAATTATTATATTTATCTTGTATTTGACCAAGAAAAATCCTTAAAGAACATTGTTATATTATATTTTTTAAGTCGACCCTATTGTTCCTTTGTAAAAGTTGACCCTATTGTGCCTTGAAAAGTCAATTGTAAATTAGATGGGTAAAGTGGACAGGTCAGCCCTGAACTAATTCTAGATAGTCCAACTAGTATTTATAAGAGGCCTAGCGCCTCATTTGGAGACAGACACAACTATCTCTCTAACACAATGCACAAGTATTAGAGTGACACAAGTACAAGAAGGAGTGATGCAAATACAAAGGAGGAAGTGTCTTGGTATAGGGTTTTGGCTATTTGGTGAAGAACCATCTTGGTCTAGTGGTGCACTACTCTTTTCTTGCTAGGGTTTCTAGTGGATATTCTATTTTGGTGAGATATCTCTTATGAGAGACATTGTACTTGTTGAAGGATCTATATTAAAGAAGATTTGTTGGATTTTCTGCCCCATGAGGGTTTCCCAGGATAAACTTGTGTATACTGTGGATGTATTTCTTTCAATGAATCTTATGCATGAAGTTATTTTTTTAATAGACTAAAGTTAAAGAATACTACTCACACTTAACTACTTAAGAAGAATTTTTAACACTAGAAACCATGTTCTGAGTTTCCATCGAATGCAGACTTCGAAAATTTAGGTGTCCAAGTCATTCATGCCAAATTTGACTTCTCTCATTAATGTGAGAAACAAGAGCAGTTGGTTCAGTGTCAGGTCGAGTCATGTCACAAAATTTACATAGACTATCCTTCGATTCAAGAAACCCTCCGGTCACAATCGACTGACCTTTCTTCAAATATCGAACAAAGAACCGATCTAGCCAAAATTATACAATCTTACCTGTCTGTGTTAACTGAGAAACATACAATATATTGGAACTAATATTTGGCACATGATAAACATAGACAATTCTCCCATGTCGACAAGAAACTTCACCTTGACCAACAATATCAATTTAAAAATCATCGACAAAGTAAATCTTCCTCTCCTTGGAATCATTCAAGGGAATGAACAAGGAGGCATCCTTATCCATATGATGAGTTCACCCATAGTCAAATACCCATTCATTCTGTGTAGAATGAAACAACAAGGATTGAGAAGTTCTGACTTGGAAGGTGAAATTATCAGCGGGTCGACGAACAATGGACACGTCTCCTTCAAGGTGTTTAAACCTCTCCTATAAATCATCTCTCTTCTTTTAGAATACCTTCTCCACATGTCTAGTCTTTCCATAGTACTGGCATGTATTCTTCTTTCAACTTTGATGGGGTGCATCTGTTTTCCCTTTAGGTTTCTAGTCATGGCATCCAAGTCTCTGTGTAGGGGTATCAAATTGTCCTCTTTTTTTGTGATTCAACTTTCCCTTTCCCTTGAGAAAGTGATCTTGGTGTTTACCACCAATCTTTCCTTCTTCAAGAAATCTATGCTGATTAGTAATCAATAGACCACAAAAATCTTTAAAAATTTAGTCCTTATCATATTCCTTGCATGCTTTCTAGTTGGTACCATGTTGGGGATTGGGTGGAACCTGATATGAAACAAAAAAATAATATTGCAGATAATCAAAGAGGGAATCAAATTTTGAATATAGAAGAGGTGGTGTCTAAAGAAAAAGTTACAACACTTAAGCATGACACACTTTGATCAGAACATCACAATGCATATTGAACATCTTGTACACAACAATGATATCACCATGATGATAATGACCCATAAGGTATGCTATTTATCGCTTCGATATCTAACCAACTTCATTGAAATCGGGAGGATCATGACCACATATAAATTTATTTTGTTAGAGTTGACTCCATCAAATCTGCACTGTTAAGTTGGATCAACAAGGATTCCCAACCTAACCATCCATGCGTCCAACTCGTAGTCAATTTCTCAGCTGGTCGATCCACGAACCGACCATCTTCGATTGTTGGTCGACTATCCGATCGAAAGAGTTATTGACTACTCAATCGAATAATGTAGAGATATGGTCGATCATTCGACCTACAGACTTTTTGACTAATCAACCGAATAATATAGATATATAGTCGATCACCTGACCGACTATTTCCATATGTATTTTGACCACCTGACTAACTTTTTCCAGATGTAGGTTGACCACTTGACTGACTAATTCTAGGAGAAGTGTGATGAACCATCATGACTTTGTGTTCCAACAAAACTTACAATTGACATAAATTTGATTAGAAGATACATTTTGGGTGATTCAAAGTGTATGATAAAGTTAAATATATAATAACTATAGATAAATATTATTGCTATCCCATGTGGAAAAGGGTGTTTCAAAAAATACTACACCAATTAAACCTTTAGAGAGTTCAACCATAACTCATGAAGAAAGTGAAGAGATACATAAAAAACTATCCAAATAGGATAATTGATTTAATGAAATGGGTGATATTATGTTGAAAAAGGTTGATTTGTCATATTTGCAAGATTTACTTAAAGGGTAAATGGACCAAAAGATGGAACAATTACAAAATTCCATGGACCAAAAGATGGATAAAAATATGGAACAATTACAAAATTCCATGTCATCCATGATCTTACTTACCCTATATGAGAGATTCCCTAAAGGAGATATTTGGACGTAAGGAAATCATGAAAATATAGAAAACATAAATATCGCTTCCAAGAATCATGATTATTAATAACTCTAATATCCAAATAATTGGGTTTCAACTAGGCACCAAGGAATTACTTAATTCCCAATATTGAGCTGAGGAAATTTGATGGTAAATATACTCTAACATGTATATTCTATATGGAGAAATACATTGATTTAAACTAAGTGCCAACCTTACAAAATGTAACTCTTGCATCCTTGTAATTACAATTTGATCAATTTATTTGGTATCAATGGATTTGTGAATGAAAAATGTATTATATTATCCTCTATTTGAGTATACATGTGCATTCATCTAGTGCATCTTTTTTTGTATGTTCTATAGCCCATTTATGAAGGAACACTTAGTCTCACTTGGTCCAAGATATTATTTCTTGGATGAGAACATTATTCCCGTAGAAAAAGGTACATCTCTTCTTGAGTCATGATTCAGTTATAGTTCAATTACACTATGTGGAGTTCATTCTTGCATGTCTACCTTGGAATCATCACCAAGTCTTACATTCCTACCTTGTAATCATCACCAAGAGCACATGTATTCCTTGGAATCATCACCAGGAGTGTTCATTACATGTGCATGAGTCTAGGAAGGCATATTTATTGTGCATGCATGAGTGTAACTCACTCCACTTATGCATAACTAATTATTTGTTGACTGATAGACAATTAACTAAGTCTAGGTGGAAAATTACAAATGTTTTAGTTAGTGCATGTCCATGTAAGCTCTAGAAGCTCAAATATGGCACATTATCTCACCATGTAGCCTATATCTCTTGTAAATTATTCATTCATTTAGTGTGGAATAATTTTTCATTCATTCTCTCTTAATCTCTTTTGTCTCAAGCTTGAAATTGTTGTTTCTTTTTGCAAACTAGATTCTCTGTGTAGGTTATTCAACAATTTCACATGATATCAGAGCACAAGAGATTGTAAGGAGGCACACATACTTTATTTAATAGGTTATAAAGGATTGGAGACACCATAGACAATGGATATTCCCTCGATAATGATCCTCACTCCATACAATTAATTTGAATTGAATGGAAGCTTAAAGTTATCCTTCTCCATAGAAGAAAATGACTTTATTGGATTACTATGGGAATCGAGGCAGAGCCTAATTTCATCGATGATAAATCTCAATTTCTTAATAGAAAGGATATGGAATTCAGGTTGATATGATTGCCAATATCTCTAGAATTGTTCTTCCATGTAGATTATGTTTCCACACCAGAAAAGGTATGGACCACATTGGAGGGTCTATTCAAGAAACAAAATGATCTTGAAGATTTCATATCGAAGAATGCCAAAAGAAATCCTGGAGAAAAGCCACCAAAATATTTAGGTAAGGGACCAATCATGGGATTTGGTTCCTCTTCCTTTTGATCAGATAAAGTGGATAGATACGGGCTTCTCACTAGTGCATTCACTTAACCAAATATGTACAAACATCTACATCTTCATCAAAACCTTCACCGAGCATAAATTTGAAGGCTTGCAAGGTCTCTTTGAAGTGAATGACAAAGTTTCATGGTAGTTGTGATCTATATTGGATCATTGTATTATTTTTCATCTATCTCAATAATTTCGTAGAGGAAAAATTTGTAAGAATAAACTTGCATGGTCATTTTAATGGAAGGTCCCAGATTGGAAAATTGGGGTTTGAAACCTTCCACAAACATTTTGAGGCATCAAACGACATTTTTTGGTGTAAAACATTTCTTTATGAAGTGGAGGTACATGTTGTACCACTTGATGTGTGTGGTGCAATGTTTGGAATCCCTTACATGTACATGCGGGATATTATCTTCATGAGAAGAGTAAACCAATATTGATTCATCAAGGATGTGAAATATGTCATCATTAATGCACGCACGAAGGTAAATTGAAGGTCTCTTTGGTAAGTGATAACCAAGCTAAGAAAATGATTAGTTCAAGTGGGAAGTTTGTATTTCTCTTCTTAGGACATAATTAGCAAGGATATTAATTAGTAAAGGTAAAGGCATATTTAGAGGGATGTACTAAAACACTAGATGGAGGAGCTCTTGTAGGCATATAGAGAAGTGTTCCAAGAGACTAAAAAGATACCACCCAAGTGGTAAGTGGAGAACAAGATATATTCATTATGTGACTCCCCATAGCCAAACATAGTCTTGTATAGACAATTCGAAATGGAAGAAAATGAAGTGAAGAAACAATTGCAACAATTATTGGAGCAAGGAGTAATTCAACCAAGTAACTCACCTTCTGGTTAACCTATCATCATAGTGTCTAAGAAGGATGGGAGTTGGAGAATGTGTATACACTACAAAGCGTTGAATAATATCACTCTCAAGAACCAATACCTTTTCCAAGGACCGATGACTTACTAGATCAAATACAACATGCCAAGTAGTTTACCAAATTAGATGTCAAATTGAGATACCGGTGGGTATAAGTAAAACCAAGGTCTATATGCATGATTTGTAATGCCTTTTGATTTTTGTAATGCACCATCCGTTGATACTGAGAGGGGGGTGAATCAATATCAAGTACAATTTCAAAATATTTTCAACTTATACTTAAACCATTCAATTATATCCAATGAGCAATGAACAATAGTATAAGAGTTACACCAATACACCACAATACACCATGCACAATATATGAGAAATAATCAATAGTTATTATTCAAGGGAAGTAATGAATTCCAAAGGTAGCTACAACTTCCAAATATAAAGGGCGGGATAAACCTCCAAGAGGAGGATACAATACTCCAATATCAAGAGAGGTTTTACCTCTCCATCCTTTCCCCTTCCTTCCACCCAAGAATATATTAGAGATAATAAAACTTTACATTAAATCATCACCATCAACCAACCATCACATAGAACCTGATAATGTTTCCCGAGACTTCTTCAACTTCTGCAATTCTTAAATTCTTGGAATACTCTGATACTATAAAAAATATTACTCAATGTATTCTCCTAAACTCCTCCAAGTTTCACTCCTTGAATCCTCCCCAAAAATACGTTATAGAGAGAATGGTAGACCTTATCCAATTCTAGCTTATTTAGGAGAGTGAACTTGTACAGAATGCCCCGCGCTCAATATTTAACATTAGATTCTGAAACTTGCACACAATAAAATAAAGACCATAATAGTTCCAATGAAAATTTTCTCACTTCATTTGGATTCTCTATCAATAAGTTATTATTGTTTTACCCTAAACACTAGTTTATTGACTAGCTTCATGACTAGTCAAAAACCCTATCTTCCACGGCGTGTATCTCCAAAATTATAGCAAATAAAGAGATGAATTTTTTACCACATGTACCTATATATGTCTCCCCTATACCATATCAATTTCACCATCTGAATCGTTCTATAAAAACATTTATAGTGAAAATGGTAAGATGACCTGTAAATAACATACCTTAGAACACATCACCAAAAGACTTCATCGTCCCTTGAAATCTGGCCTTCTTTTCTTCAGATTTCCTCTGAAATTCAACTTGTGTGTATAACAAATGTATACTGATATGTATTTATACCATTTATGTCACGTTATTTTAACATTAGGGCTGACTTGACACTTTCTTATTTTGTAATTCTTTTCTTTAATTATCTTCAGGGCCGACATGTACTTCCTTCTTCAATTCACTTTGTCATCTTCAAAAATTAATTTCTCCTCAACCATGAGGATCCCCGGGATGTGACACCTACCATTGGAAACAAAATGATGTATACTATCCATCCATGGGTGTTGTGTCTTCATGTGCATTGTTCGTCATGTCCAAATACCTTCATCAATCTTGTGGTCCAAAACCAATGACTAGGGTTGACATCAATGACAACGACCAATCTTCCAACAATATCCCCCTTTGTGATTGATGGCAAAACTCATTCTCCCCCTTTCATCATGATCCCAATTTATACCCCCTTTGACATCAATGGAAAAGAGTAGGGCTGCTCCCCTTGAGTTCAATGGCATAAGGTGACCTTCTTCTTTGGGGTTTCTCCCCCTGAACATGTGGCACTCAATAATACTTCATCCTTATTTTTTGTCTTTGGGACTTTTTCTTCCTTGGAATCATTTTGTGTGGCTTATGTCTTCTCTCTCTTCTTCATGTCTAGGATGTATATGTTGTTCAGTCTTCTTTTTGCAGTTGCAAACAATCTTCCTGATTTATTTTTTCTGATTTTACATTTTCGGGAGTCAAACGTAAGAGTGTATCCTTGATCACACATTTTACTAACACTGAGTATATTATGCTTCAAGTCTTCGACCAATAGGACATTCTTTTCTTTTACATTTTTTCTTCCAATATCTACTACGCCTCCAAGTATTTTGGTAGATGAGTCATCTCCAAATGCAACATTGCCACCCTTTCTCTTCAAGCTGATGAATTTGTCTTGATCCCTGGTCATGTGTGAAGAACATCCACTGTCTATGTACCATTCATATTCTTCTTTACATTCTTCAGTGGTCAATGCTATTCTAAAATCTTCGTTGTTTGGAATCTTTTTCCTTCTCCATACTGTGGTTGGAATAGGGACATCTTCATTCATATCTTTGCAATCTCGTGCTTTGTGACCAAGATAATTACATTTGTAGCATACAATATTTTTGTCCATCAATGGGGAAAATGAATTATAACTTATGTTGGCAAATCCACTATTATTTTCATATCTTCTATTTACACCATTCATGTTTCTTGCGTATTTGTTTCTTTCATAGATTCTACAATTAATTACCTTATGTCCAAAATATTTGCAAGTATAACAATGACCAAGAAATAAATTTTGATACCTTGGAGTAAGTGACCTTCTTTGTGATGTAGTCCATCTGGGTTCATGATCTACTCTTTTGTAGTTTCCTTCATATTTATCAAAGCTTCTTTAACTACTTAAGGTAGGAGTTCTTCTTGGATATTCATCGCTTTTGTAATCATTCCTTCTTTCTGGTATCCTGGTCCAGTTCTCATCAATTGTCTGTGTAGTTATTTCTTCAACCTTCTTGTTGGTATTTGCATCTTCTTTGTATGAAGTTTCACCCATGCATCCAAGATGTGTTCAGTCTTTTGGCACTCGAGAGTTTCTTAAGATCTTCCTCAATGAGACAACTTCTTGTTCAAGTTTCTCACAATCTTCTTCTTTATTTATCATTTTGACATTCCTTACTTCTCCTATTCTTCTTTCTTCTTCGAGTAGAGTTTTCAAGGAAATGGTTTCTTCTTTTATTTTCTCAAATTGTTCTAATTGTTTCTTCAAGCTTACAACTGTCTTTTCACAACTACCCAATTCACTTCTTAGTTTTCTATGCGTGTCTTTGAGCTTGCTATTTTCAATCTCAACAGGCTTCAATTTTTTAAGATTCTCATCTTCTTGTTGAATAATTTATGCTTCATGATTTTCTTCTTCTTCATTCGACTTTTCTTATTCAGTGTCATCTCTTTCAATCCTTGGATGAGGACATTCAAATTCAACATGTCCTACTCCTTCACAATTAAAACAAAATAGCTGACCTCTATTTGCCTCTTTGAAATATGAGATGTTGTAATTTTCTTCAACTTCTTCTTCTTCTACTACTTCTTCTCTTGCGTAAAGGTCTTGTAGCTTCTCCCAAAGCTCTTTTGATGATGCACATGATCCCACCTTGGATTTCATGGAATCTGTCAATCCATCCAGGATGGTATCTATTGCCAATTTGTTGTTCCTTTTTGCTTCCTTCTGAGTTGTAGTCTTTGGTTTCTTCAAAGCATTGTATCCTGAAGAAACTGAGAACCAAACATCTTCCCCAAGAGATTTCAAGTAAGTTTCCATTATATTACTCAAGTATTCAAAATTGTTTCCATCAAATGGTGGAATCCCATTTGGAAATTTGTCTTCCATTTGGATCTTCCTTCCAGTGGTTAAATTGTGTTGAAGGTAATCGTCTCTGATACCAATTGTTGATACTGAGAGGGGCGTGAATCGGTATCAATTACAATTTTAAAAAAAAATCAACTTATACTTAACCATTCAATTATATCCAATGAGAAATGAACAATAGTATAAGAGTTTCACCAATACACCACAATACACCATGCACAATATATGTGAAATAATCAATAGTTATTGTTCAAGGGAAGTAATGACTTCCAAAGGTAGCTACAACTTCCAAATATAAAGGGATGGATAAACCTCCAAGAGGAAGATACAATCCTCCAATATCAAGAGAGGGTTTACCTCTCCATACTTGCCCCTTCCTTCCACCCAAGAATATATGAGAGATAATAAAACTTTACATTAAATCATCACCATCAACCAACCATCACATAGAACCTGATAATGCTTCCTGAGACTTCTTCAACTTCTGCAATTCTTAAATTCTTGGAATGATCTGATCCTCTAGATAATATTACTCAATGTATTCTATGAAACTCCTCCAATTTTCACTCCTTGAATCCTCCCCAAAAAGAAGTTATAGAGAGAATGGTAGACCTTATTCAATTCTGGTTTATTCAAGAGAGTGAACTTGTACAGAATGCCTTGCGCTCAATATTTAACATAATATTTTGAAACTCTCACAAAAGAAACTAAATCCCATAATAGTTCCAATGAAATTGGTATCACTTCATTTGGATTCTCTATGAATAATTTATGATTGTTTTACCCGGAACACTTGTTTATTGACTAGCTTCAAGACTAGTCAAAAACCCTATCTTCCACAGAGTGTATCTCCAAAATTATAGTGAATAAAGAGATGAATTTTTTACCATGGATACCTCGATATGTATTCTCCATACCATATCAATTTCACCATTTGAATCGTTCTATAAAACAAGTTATAGAGAAAATGGTAAGATGACCTGTAAATAACATACCTTAGAACACATAACCAAAAGACTTCATCCTCCCTTGAAATCTGACCTTCTTTTCTTCAGATTTCCTCTGAAATTCGACTTGTTTGTATAATGAATTTATAATGATATGTATTTATACCATTTATGTCACTTCCTTTTAACATTAGGGCCGACCTGACACTTTCTTATTTTGTAATTCATTTCTTTAATTATCTTTAGGGCCGACATGTACTTCCTTCTTCAATTCACTTTGTCATCTTCAAAAATTCATTTCTCCTCAACCATGAGGATCCACATGACGTGCCACATACCATCGGAAACAAAATGATGTATACTATCCATCCATGGGTGTTGTGTCTTCATGTGCACTATCCTTCATGTCCAAATAACTTCATCAATCTTGTGGTCCAAAACCAATGACTAGGGTTGACATCAATGACAACAACCAATCTTCCAACATCATCTACATTTATGCATTTCATAAATGATGAATCGTGTCCTTTTTATAGATTCATTTGTAATAGTGTACTTACATTATATTTTGATTTTTAACTCTACTTGGGAAGAGAATATCTCACATCTCATACAATTGTTATAGACCCTAAAAAGGAATCAAATATTGGAAAATGTTATAGCAAGATTTGCCTCACCATTGCTATCTTGCATAGAGGGCCTTTTTCCATTTCCCTATGCAAACTTATCAACCCCCTTTTGATAAATCCAAAGCCAAAAATATATATTTTTCCACATATACACTCCCTAACTACTTTGCAAGATACATATACTCTTGTTGCTCCACTATAGCTCGCATATATCAAGATTTGTGCCAGAAAATACAAAATGAGGTCAGGTTTCCATGTCACGACATAAGATCTCTGATATTTGTCCTTCTATATACTGGAAACGTTCCAAATCAACCCTTCAGTTGCATTCTGTAGGCTATAAGAGCACAATTTCGAGCAATGGAAAAAAGGAGAAAGCATTCAACTTTGAGAGCCAAGTTACTCTAGAGAAATTACTTCATATTAAGTCTACATCCATTTGTCCCTCAAGTTTGAACACAGTGTTCAACCCCCAAGCTCTTTCCTTATTTTTGAGAGGACCTCATTACCTCTTTTCTATGAGTTTGCCTTTGGTGGAGAATTGAAGTGGTGGAGACCCAGTTTGAAGGAACTTGGTTTCTTGGTTTTGAACTGTGTCGACACGGAAGTCTTTAATGTTGATACTTTTGTTGATCAATTATTAATAGAAATACTCCTTTCCCGTCCTATTGATATCTTGAAAATATATGATTATTATCCATGCGGATGTTTTTAATGTTTATTAATGGATTGTGCTATCTGATGTGCTAACTCATTTTATATATTGTCACTATATACTTGCATCGCTTGTTTGTTGAGAACTTCTTATAGGTGTAAGGCTTTGGGTCAAAGTGCTCAATGGTGGAACGACATCAAACGATTGGATCGAGGTAGGCTTCTTCCTCATATTTCACATTAGTTTATATAGCACATGTTGGAATTGAGTTGATTTCTGCAATCATACCTGATTGTTGTGGTTTACCCTTGTCCATAGAGAGTTTTTCCCTTGTAACAGAAATGGCGACTTCACTGGGGAGATATCTTCCTTCTAAGGGTTGAAGTGCCTTTTTCTTCTTACCTTGCTCTTTTTCCTTTGTGTTTCTTGTCATATCACTATTGGACAAACTATGTTCACTCTGGGTCTGAGTTTTCAGCCTTTTACCCTTGCATGGCCTTGTTTTAAAGCATATATGCCCTTTTTTCCTTGACAGTCGTGTATACACACTTGTTGTCTCACTGCAAGAGGCGTATATATGCCCTTTCCTCTTGAACAGTCGTGTACACCACTTCCCCTTTATTGCTTGCTTGGTTTAGTGACTGTTGGGTTGGTTTTGAGGATCACTGAGCCTTCTTAGGTCTTTGTGGTGCTTGTTGAGATTATCTGGGATGACAGGAAACCTGTTTGGAGTCGAATTTTTGGGCGGCGTCTTTCTCTTTGTTTTCAATTTTTTATTTTTCCTTGGTAGTTGGGTTGTCTTCTTAGCTACTTGGTATTCTGATCGAGTGATTTCTTTTATACATAGTAGAAGTTATATATCAATTCGCTTATCAGTGCCTGCATTTTCTTTTTAATACATTGAAAATACAAAAAAAATAGGTATTTTTAATTGGTTGGTATTTTTTTCTTGGAACCTTTATCTTTAGCTTAGCACATTTAGCAAAGGATTGCATTTTACTTCTGAGTTGTAGAGTTAAATTTGAAAATTGCATTGTTTTATTAGCATATCATTCATTGAAAAGTTAAAGTTAGGATTTGCATTATATCTATTTTTATTTTCATGCAGAGTCATAACACCATGAGTTTCATTTCCATACCTTTTTGAGTAATCACGGCCAATAAAATTTACGCTTTAAACTAAAATTGATTAGTAATGATTTTATTGTTTAGGGTGCAAAAACTAGCCTAGGATTTAGTGCCTTGGAATAGGATTTTGTGAGTAAACTTCTCCAAGGCAATCAAATCAACGTATGTGTCTGAGACAGGTAGTTGAGAAATCCATTGTATAATTGGTAATATCATGAGGCTCTGCTCACACTGGGTTTAATCATGACGTCACGCGAAGTAAGTTGAAGGGATAACCCCTGGATACTCACCTAGTGTCAGAGATATTTTTGTGGATTTATTTGTATTTGGGGATCTTGCTAGTGCCTATACCTCTGTGAGAGGCTGTACTTTAAAGGTTTTGAGCTTTGCTACCCTGTCCATACAGTGATCTAGACTTATGACTACTCACCTGTGCATTAGTTATACAGTGTTTTATTAGTTTCTTGACTTAGGTATCTCATAGGTTACTTGCAGGGGTTATTCTACTTGTATCCTGAGTCAAATAGGGGTTGGAAAACACACAACCTTTATGGAGGATTACCTCTCTAGGGGAATATGACCAACTGGTTGTTAAGCCTACGAGGGCCCTTATAATTGATTCTTCTACCTACAAACTTTAGCAGGGAGTCTCAGGTCCCTCTTGGACGAGACATGCCTTCTTTAGTGAGGGAGGCCACTCAGCCACTTTAGCCTGTTTGCATGCATATTTGCCATTTCACTTTTGGTATGCTCTTTGACTATTAGTTGACCATAGGATTTTGTGTTGAGTATTTGTTATCATGGATAGTGGAGTTTATTTTTCTCCCTCATTTACTACTACCCACCCCATGATGCCTATTCATTTAATGGGGACAGTTCCATCCTATTTTTATAATGGTATGCAGAATTATGGTACTCAGTCAATGCCTTGGGTCTCTAATCATTTTTCTCATGGTATGTCTAATATTTCTTCACACTTGCCATCTTTTGTCTCGTCTCCTTATGTGAATACAAGTTTTGGGTCTGGGGGCATGATGCTTCCTTCTTATCCCTCTCCGTTTGGAGGGATTCATATCCTTCAAACACCTCTTATGGTAGGAGGTTGGAATCTTCCTTCCTACGAATCCACTATGCAAGAAGTAAGTTGCCAATTAAGCAATCATTCTACTTATCACACTCTGTCCACTTATCCTTCTTCCACTATGTCAGTTCCTATGAACACTTTTCCCATGGCGGACCTTCATCTGTCCTCTAATGTTTCATCTGGGGGGACTTACTTTTATAGTATGGGAAACCCCCCTCACGAAGTTCCTTCGCCTAGGGGCAACATATATCCTCACATGAGAAACCCTTGTCATGTCGCTTTCCCTTCACAAGCGAATTTCTTAGTGTCGATGCCCTTACAATCCTTTATGAATCAGTATGGAGGAGCATACTATCCTATTGGAAGAGGACAAGGTGTAAACCAGGATCCTTCCTAGCCTGCAATTTCTCAGAACCAATCTTTCCTTGGACCTTGGTCTCAAATTCCACAATTCACTACCGCCACAAGTCCAGTCACTTTGTGTAATACTGGAATTATACCACCAACCGTTGTTAGTCATGTTGGAGATCGGTCGACAACCTCTGCGAGTCATGTTGAAGACCTGCAACCAGCCGTTGTAAGTCATGTTGGGGGAACAAGTCCAGTCACTGCGTGTCATACTAGTGTTATATCACCAACCTCTGCTAGTCATGTTGGATATTGGTCGACAACCTCTGTGAGTCATGTTGAAGACCTATAACCAGCTGCTGGAAGTCATGTTGGGGGCACATGTCTGGTAACTGCTAGTCACACTGCAAATCCATCACCAACCTCTGCTAGTCATGTTTGGGATCCATTACCAACCTCTGCTAGTCATGTTGGGGATTCATCACCAACCTCTGCTAGTCATGTTGGATATTTTCTACTAGCCTCTGCAAGTCATGTTGGGAGCATGTCACCAGCCACTGCAAGTCATGCTGGGGGAATTCATATTATTGAGAATCCTAGATGTCTTAGACGTAATCCTAGATTCCTTTGTAGAACTTACGAAGGAAGTCACCTTACTCGTTTGTGTCCTGTTACTGCTAGGATACCAGAAGCGTGGGGCTCACCTAAAGGCCCTTTGGGTTTTGAGGCATCTATGGTTTCACGGCACTCTCTTCCTTCTTTTCTTGATACAACAACCATGCCGATGCAATCTTCGGCTAAAACCCCTTTTCCTTTAGGGGTTGATGCGTCCTTTGAACTTGTTGTCTCACATCTCGTCTGACCTGTGGTCATGTCAATGCAATCTTCGAACGACACATATCCTATGTTTGGGAGTGATGCATCTCTTGACCTTGTTGTCTTACATCTTTCTCAACCAATGATCGTGTCGATGCAATCTTCGACCGACAACACTCCTATTTTTGTGGGTGATGCACCTCTTGACCTTGTTGTCTCACATCCTATTCAAACAATGGTTGAGGAATTGGTCGTATCGATGCAATATTTTATGGACCCCACTCTTCTCTTGGAGAGTGACAAGTCTAAGGAAGTGGTCGCGCCAATGCAATTTTTGGTCGATCCCACTCTTCTGGTTCTAGTTCTATACCTTCTATGCCATGTCCTTAACATTTCTAGCACTTCACCTTCTGAATAAGAGAGAGTTTTACTCTTCCTGAGTTCTCTCCCTCCAAGTCTTGACACGTTTCCCTTTAATTGGGATGGTCTTGTGGGGCATACAATGCCTCTACCTATGTCTTTTCCAAGAAGAGACATTATCCGAAATAACACGGAGATGATAACCTCCATTACCACTTTTCCCTCCTCGACTTGGAGAGCTTTAGGTCTTTCCGAGCTTATGTTGATTCTTCGTAAGATACCGACATTCCACAAAAGGTCCGCATAGGAGCCTTGGCACCCCTCGTGACTTTTCACCTAGAATCTCCCAACGAGTCCAAGTTAATCCCTTTTTCGACTCGTTCAAAAAGCAAAAATATTGTCGAGCGATTTGTTCCTTTCACGCTCGTTAATTTATATTTGAAAGGTCATGAGTCTTAGTTAAGCTCTTTTCCGACTCGTTATTAAAAATTGAAAAGATCACTGAGTGATTTGTCCCTTTCACACTCGTTAAAATAGGATTTGAAAGATCATGAGTCCTAGTTAAGATCTTTTCCGACTCGCTATCAAAAATGGAAAAGATTGTCGAGTGAACTTGTCTTTTTCACACTCATAAATTGGATTTGAAAAGACATCTATTTGGCACAAGTTTACCCCTTTTTCACACCAAGTAGACTAAAAGATATAAAAAATGACATTTTTTGGCGTTAAATTGTGATTGCATCCCATTCTCTTGCTTGCAGTATTGAGCCTTTAGTCGGTTCTCGCTTTGCATTATAAACCATGGCCCAAGCAGTTTGCATCATCAACCAAGAAGAGCCTTGTTTATATCCTTCGCAATTTGACACCCTATACCCTGGAGGGAACATCACCTCAAGTGCCCATCTCCCGCATGCATTTTCTTGCATTGAGCATAGGTATGTTCCATTGCTGGAACTAGTTTTGCTTACTTGCGACACTCGTTCCCTCCTCTGTATCATAGCATTCACTTGTTATGAAAAAACAAAAAACTAAGGGCGGGAAGGGAGTACTATATTTTAATTGGAAGCAGTCATGTCGCCTTTGAATAGAGCACAAAGTTATTGAGTCCTTGCATCATCATAATTTTGGGTTTAGCATGGCCTTAGGAAGTTGATCTCGTTACAGAGTTTTCTCTACCGACTGGTTAATCTTCCGGTCACTATAGAGAACATTATGGATGCCTCATATATCTAGTTGTCACATCATTATGTCTATGTTGCTGGAGTCCACCGTATGTCTCATGCTCTTGTTCAAAGTAAGTCTATCAACCTATGTCGGCCACTCCACAAAAATCTTGACTTTGCATGTCGTCCATACCCTCAGTTTGTCTTAGAATCACATGATACTTTGGTCTTATGATGCACCCTGGCCCTACTTTCATCATTGGTAGGTCACCTTGAACCCAACAATCGACATTTAATCATGGGTCATTGACTGGGTGGTTTCCCTTGTGTTCAACAAAAAGACATCTATTCACACTTTGGGATTCATGCAGTTTCTTGGATTCCATTACCCTTATTGGTGGTTTCCTCGCCTTTGTCAGCAGTTTTCATCATTGACTGCTATTCAGAGGGTCTTTTTCATGTACCACTTTCATTTGGCACACGCGAAAGACGCCCAGGGTTGTTTGTTTGTGAACATGTTCTTCGTCCAATCTCCACCAAATCATGAATCTTTTGCTTTGTTCCTCGTGATGACTGATTAGAGATGCCTTAATGCTCTCCTTTCAGTGGGTCTCTTTCCATCAAATTCATCTCATGTATTCTGGATACGAGACCTAGATTTTTATGAGTACCTTGAGGCTTGTAGTCATTAGTGGATGTCTCTCTCACCATTGATAGATGGGAATAAATCAATGGATCTCTCAAGTGTTCGAAACTAGCTCCTTTATTCACATTTGTAGAGATTTACTCGGTGCCTTGATACCTACTCTCATCATTGGTAGGTTGTCTCGCATTTGTTAATGATATACCTCAATGATCGATAATCAAACAATGTCTCATCGTGTTCGACCTCAACTCATTTATTCACATGATGTAGACTTGCACCATTGGCGGATTGTGTTGAAGACTTGAAGACATCACTTTGTAGACATAGCTTTCCTGAGTTGTTGTTTCCATTTCATTGGACCAATACCTATTTGACTTCAGCGATCATGGGAGATTAGATTGTACTCCATGGTATACAGATATATTCAAATTGATTTTGAGACTGGTGTCATTCGGTCTTGTTCATGACTGTGACAACTATTGGCATGTAACCGCATTTATACTTGCCTACTCATGACCATGAACACTTGTTGGTATATTTTCCACATGGATCTGCATTGTATTCTTGGCAGACATGTATGCAAAGTTAGTACATAATGTAAATGAGCAATTGAGTTCATCCAACTGGTTCTCTACCACTCCACTTCTGGGTTATTTATAATGTATTTCGGCCATCACAGATACTTCTCTGATATCACACATTAGGGGGCATCTATTATAGCAAGATTTGCCTCACCATTTCTATCTTACATAGAGGGCCTTTTTCGATTTCCCTATGCAGACTTATCAACCCCCTTTTGATAAATCCAGAGCCAAAATATATATATATATTCCACATATATGCTCCCTAACTACTTTGAAAGATGTGTATGTGCTTGTTGCTCCACTACAGCTCATGTATATTGGGAATTGTGCCAGAAAATACAAAATGAGGTCAGGTTTCCATGTCACGACAGAAGATCTCTAATCTTTGGCCTTCCATATACTGGAAACGTTTTGAATTGACCCTTCAGTTTCATTCTGGAGGCTATAAGAGAACAATTTCGAGCTATGGAAAAAAGGAGAAAGCATTCAACTTTGAGAGCAAAGTTACTCTAGAGAAATTACTTCATATTGAGTCTACATCCCTTTGTCCCTCAAATCTGAACACAGTGTTCAACCCCCAAGCTCTTTCCTTATTGTCAAGAGGACCTCATTACCTCTTTTATATGAGCTTGCCTTTGGTGGAGGATTGAAGTGGTGGAGACCAAGTTGGAAGGAACTTGGTTTCTTGGTTTTGAATTGTGCCGACACGAAAGTCTGTAATGTTGATACTTCTGTTGATCAATTATTAATAGAAATACTCCTTTCCCGTCCTATCGATATCTTGCAAATATATGATTATTATCCACGGGCATGTTTGCAATGTTTATTAATGGATTGTACTATCTGATGTGTTAACTCATTTTATATATTCTCACTATATACTTGCATCACTTGTTTGTTGAGAACTTGTTGCAAGTGTAAAGCTTTGGGTCAAAGTTCTCAACGGTGGAACGACATCAAACGATTGGATCGAGGTAGGATTCTTCCTCGTATTGCACATTATTTTATATAGCACATGTTGGAATTGAGTTGATTTATGCAGTCATACATGTCTGTTGTGGTTTACCCTTGGCCATAGAGAGTTTTTCCCTTGTAACAGAAAACCAAAAGAATTTTGAATTTTCCCAACATACCTTGGTGTATTTGGAGTATGTTATCGGTGGAGGGGAACTCAATATTTATCCTATGGAGATGGAGGCCATAGTCAAGTAGCCAACACATACTACTGAAATTGAAGCTAAGAGATTTGTGTGGCAATACATTACCTTTATCATTTTATAGTATCATTTTTAGGAGTCACTTTACCACTCCACACCATAAAAACAAATGGAAAGAGTTTCCAATCATGAAGGAATCAACACAAGGATTTTAAAGAGCTAAAATGAAATATTAGTTATGCACTAGTTCCCACTTTTCCCAATTTGAAAATTCCCTTCAATGTGGAGACAAATGAAAACTTGGATATGCTATGGGAGAGGAAACAATAATTTGCACTGATCACAAGCCATTGCAATATTTGTAGGATTAGAAAAATATTAAATAAACAAGTCACTATAAGTGGATGATTTTTGTATAACAATTTCATCATATCTCATCAAATATAAGAAGGGTAATACACGAACAATTTGGAAAACATGATTTGAAGGCTACCCATTGTTATAGTCCAAGAATTCCCTATCTGTGCATACAAGACATTGGCCCTTCCACTTACATACTTTGCCCAAATATTGTTGAGGCTTCCTCTTAGAAAACCATTTTTTGGAGAGTGTACACGCCTTGTTTTACTAATATCCCACGTACACACGCGTTCTGCATACTACTTAGCCTACGTACATATGTGAGCTTCATGCTAGTTAGCCCACGTTTACCTCCAAAAGTTGCAAAAAATATAAAATTACAAGGAATTTAGCAGAGTTTATGGGCTATAGAGGGTTTCCTAACCATTTTACCCCTTGTAACCCGTCCCCAAACTGAATAACCATATTTTTATCATATAAAAAGAGGTCTTGGGGTGTCATTTGATAAGACAAGCAAGAGAATAAGAAAACTCTGCCAAAATCCCTTCCCTTTCTTAGCCCAATATTTGCATCCTATTATGAGTTTTGGCCTCAGCCTTACCCTCGAGCCCTTTCTCCTTATATAACCCTTTCTCCTTTCATAAGTGATAAGTTTTTTGTGAGAAGCTAATGTGGGATTGATGCACTTGGAGCCATGATAGAGGAGCTCAGACCTAGTTTGTGGAGAAATTGCTGACAAATCTTGTAATCCTTTTGATCTTAAAATTGAATAAAAGAGTTCATTCTTGTCCCAAAACACTATGTCTACATGATTTTGTTGATTTGTGCATTTATATCTATGCCTAAAATTTTAAAGTGATTAGTAGAGGTAGTATACGTTGTTGCATTGTATTCCTAACCTTTTGCAGGTCATCTTTGGGAGGAGACCAATAATCCAGGAGGTGGAAACAAGCGAAACAGGCTGACACCAACCACAAGGACTAAATGTGAATTCACTAATCCTCTTTCATTTCCTTCTCATCACTTAGTTTAGTTAGTTTTGGGGTAGTTTAAGAGTAGAAATGTCTTTTAAGGGAGTTAGTGCTCTGCATTTACCTTTGACCCAGTATAGGGTGATTTTTCCCGTAGTAGAATTGACAACTCCATTGGGCCTCTTTAGGGTCTTAGTGGGAGATTTTGGTTTGACTCAAAAAAAAATTTCAGTTTCTTTTTTAGTTTTCCAAGTTTACTGAGTCGATTTAGGGTCTCTAGTCACCTTCCAGGTGCCTACCAGCCTTCCCTGCACAGTTATTTATGAAAACCATTTTTCTTTTTGAATGTTGGCAGAGGTGTACACACCATGTCCTCTGTATAGCCCACGTACATATGCGGTCTTCATAGTATACATCTCGGGTACATACACAAGCTTCTTGTGCACAACACACTTCTCTATGTTTTGGATTTTTTTTTTTTGAAAGGCTTTTTTCCTTTCCTGGCAAGAAGCTTTGTGCGTCTCAGGCATTTTATTAAAGATTCAGTTTATCTTGCTCTTTGTAAAGAACCCCTATTTTTTCTTTATTTTCTTTTGTTTGCTTTAGAGGTTTAGAGTGAACCTATAAGTGTAAGATCCTCTTTTGGATTCTAGCGAATCCCTGTGTTCAGGCAATGGTTTAGAGTCTGTGTTAGTCTTGGGTTTATTTTCTCTTTATCTTGTTTATTCTTTGAGAAACAAAAAATATCATTTACTTGTGATTTTCTTTCCTAAGCATTCAATTTTTTTTTATTGCATTTAGTTATGCATTTATGTTTGGTAGTTGTAGCATAGGTCGTCTATTACAAAAGAAAAGAGTTATTTTTCAAAGTTCCTTCTTTGATGTTTCCCTGAAAGTTTATTAGTTTGAATTTACATTGTAAAATGAAAAATGCATTCTAGGAAACTTTTTGCATTATAGGATCTTGGAATACTATTTCAAAAAGTTTTCATATACAAATATTTAAAATCCATTTCATTCAATTTGAAGAATCTAGTTTGATTTTGCATGAATACCCTAAAGTTTTCCTTCTCTTTTGTCTCTTGTAAACACCATAAGTTGCACGTTCATACCCTTTTGATTAAATCAATCCAATTAAAATCAATGATTAACACTTAAAATCAAATAGGATTTTTCTTGTAGGGTTCACCAAGTAGTCTAGGCTCTAGGGCCTTGAAATAGGTGTGGAGAGGAAACTCTTAAAGGTTGTTTAAACAAACATAGGAGTCTACGATAGGGAGTGTGAGAGACCAATTTCATAAGAGTCAACCGGGACCCCCCTCTAACATAGGGGATAAACACAAGGTCGCGTGAGGAAAGGTAGAGGATATAACCCCTCCAAAGCCAGACCAAGTGTAGTGGGGATAGTATATTGAGGGTCATTCTTGGGAATTAAGTTGATCACATTTGAATACGGAGACTCGTGGACCTCGAACCCGTTCGATATCTTCAATTTTCTTCTGCATCATTTTCCTTCATTACCCTTGAAAGGATTTGGACTTTGTTATCCTTACCATTACGATCATCCCGACTGTCGACTGTACCCACTTGGTGACTAACTGCGAGTTGGAAACCTAGTTCAATGTTTTTAGGGACTTACATGGGTGACTGTGAGGGTATACCATAGTACCCAGGGTAGATGTCAGATAGTGCTTTGCAGAGTATAACTGGAGGGTGTTTCCATGTTTGGGTTACACTTGCACTAGTAAGTTTCTCTAGTGTCAATTGGCATAATTGTTCATCCTTCCAGTCAGTTGTTTGCTTGATTTTTCGTTAGGAAATTTTTAGTGTGTGCTCTGTGTTTCGCATTAGATCAACCTTACAGTATCGGTTGATCATTTAACAAGGTGGAATATCAACAGCTCTATCGTTCACGTAGGCTTTAGGGCCTACCATCGATTAATTTGGAGCCACCTCCACCACCGTTGAGGTGCATGATAGATCAAGAGAGATCATTCGAAGATACTAGGCCACAACAAACCGAGCCTGAGCCAACTCCTAGAGAATACTTTCCTACACCAGAGGAGTCCATTTTTTTTTACCTTGAAGTTGAAGGCTTCAGGCCCGCAAACCCTCCGATCACTGACTTATCGATGGTGCTTCTAATTCAGATAGTCCCTCCTTAGGTGACTTCACCTAAAAAATAGTTTTTTCAATGAGTGACAATGGAAGAAACTAGTGCTACTTCGTCCTGGAGTTTTCATACTCCCATCTCAACTTCTGCAGGAGGGGGTATTGTACCTCCTCCCCCACCTTTTCCTGTCAAGACTACAGTTGTCTAGACACATACTAATTTGGGCAGTGGCACAATCCCTTCGACGACTTTGAACATTGTTCCCTCTATCCAGAACACATCTGGCATTCCCTTTTCATATGGGATGACTAGTTTTGACTCCATTTCAATTCTAAACTACTCTACTCTACAGATCGTTGGTCTGGGGGAAGGGAGCTATAATTATCCCTTGCAATGATCTGTCGTGCGCACCACTGCGTCGTTCAATGTTGTCCCTTATGGTGGGGGTCACATCCCTCCTCCATCCCCTTTTCTCGGAGGCACTTTCTAGCAATTGATCAAGGTTAATTCCAACTCTAGTTTGTTTAGTGGGGGGAGTCATGGACCTCAATCCTACATGAATCTAGTGGGATATATGTGTTTTTCTTTGTTCCGTGTGTTTGGAAATAACGCTTTCTCATCATTTTCTTTCTCAACTGGGGGAAACCCTAATTTTGGTCAACAAAACCCTATGCAAGGTTTCATTCCTTCACAGGGAGCAATGACAAGAGTTTACTCCTCACAAGGTCTTGGAAATACTTGGCAGGGCTCGTTTACTTCGCAAGGGATGTCGATCGATGGAAACCCTTCCCACACTCAGTGAAAACCCAGGTAGGGTTCAGTATCTATGCCAGGAGGGTCGGCTAGGGGCATCCCCAACCAAGGTCCTTGGAATACTGTACATGGAGAAATCCCTACACAAGGCATGTCATCCAACTACAGGAATCATATGACGATGAAGAATCAAATGCAAGTCCCTTTTATTGGATAGAACCACCATGGTTTCTACCAAAATCGTGGCCAATAGTCAAACTTTTCCTGGCAACCTGGTGCCAGCCAAAATCTAGGCCCCTCTTTTCATTTGAATCTGCCACAACCTAGACTACCTTTTGTGGAAACTATGCATTTTCCAGACTTGTCAATACTTTTGAATGAACCAATATGTCATGATCTACGTTGGCCCCCCATGCCGAATAAGTTTCCCTTAGACATCCCTAATTTTGAAGGCAAGCGTGGCGAATATCTAGGTGATCATGTTACGATAATTCACTTATGGTGCTCCTCCAACTTGTTAAAGGATGATTCCATTGAGTTGTGCTTGTTTCAATGAATTCTTATAGGGGGTTCTACAAAATGGTATATTGAGCTCGATAGATCGAAGTGCACTTACTTTAACGACCTAGATATCGTATTATTAAACCATTTCTAGTTACCAATAAGATATACCCACATTAATGGCAGGTCAGATCCTGACATTGAATAGATCGGTCGATGAAAATATTTTCCCATCGGTAATGGTGATGTCGTCCCCGAGTTTCTAGCCAACTTCGAGCAAACAAAAGTTGACCATATCTCAGATCACATCCAAGAATGGCAATGACGAAAGAGTTTGATCAAATTTAAGGTCCCTCCTACATTTTTTCTCGAGTGGTTCCTAAAGTCCTTGGTGCCTTGTGTATCCAAATATGTTGCGACGTTCAAGGTTTTTTCTGAAGAAGAGGTTATCATGAGAGCCCAACAACTGGAGTTGATTTACTCTTATTCTGGTATGATAAATGAGATCCTACCCGACACACCATGGTCGACGTTCGAAATGACCAAACAAAAGTCTGGGCCTCATGACAATGACATAGTAGGCTCTACACAGAGAAATCCCACATATCATTTGTTTAATCATTTAAAAAAATTATCAATTCAACAGACTGTGGCCAGCCAAAATCCCAGTTCGGTTGCCCCTGTAACCGAAATTTCAAATGTACACAATGTGTAATCGACAAATCCCAAGGGTAACCAACAAACCGAGGGAAAGAAAAAACCTAAAACAAGAAGGGTAAGGGGGATAAGAAGACTACAAATTATGTTGGCAAGGGAAAAAATGAAAAGAGAAATGTGAAGTTTTCATGTAAGGTTTGCACGAATGACCATTTGACTCACCAATTCCCTCGGCTTGAGGAAGCCCAAAATATATTGGAACAACACAAACCTGTTGTGTTAACCAAACCTTTTCCGCAATGGCAAAATTTAGCTCAAGCTTCCTCATCCACAAACGCGTCTGGGGGAAATCAGGGAGCCCCCATGCCTAATACTAACAAAGGGGCCAAAAACGTTTATATGATGAAAACCAAAGCTAATATATAGACCATGGATCATAACTATGGAATGCCGAAATATTTTGAGAAGGGAAAAGAAGCCTCCAATCCACTGAATCCTCTTCAAAATGAGAATACATTGGGGGAAACAATGACTTGTATCCCTAAAGGTGCGTTCAAAAAGGATTCTCACAATCCAAATGCAAGGGATGCTCAAAATTACTCCATCATGGAGGATCTGGAACAAACTCCTTGTGCAATGTCTTCTCTAGAAGTTATCTAGAGTTTCCCCTCACAGAGGAAAGTGTTGTTGTCTGCCTTGGGAGTGACTGATACCACTAACTCAGGAATGATTTTTTTTTACCCTACAGACCATAAATCTTGCCTTTCGTAGCATGTCTCTTTTTAGATAGTAGTGGTGTACGCCATGAAATCATTGACATAGAACATTTTCTGTACAGTGGTTGATGAGGGTGCCTTGACTTGCATGATGTCATTGACATGTTGGAAGGCCATCGACCAACTTGAGTTGTCTCTATTTCCCATGTTGCTAACTGCATTTGACGGTCAATATTTTAGACCACATGGAATAATCCCCTTATTCCCCATGCAGTTGGAGGGAAAAACTATGTGCATTAAAGTAGAAGTAGTCGATGCGCCTCTCGACTACAATAATTTATTAGGGCGAAGTTGGACCTACACTATGACAATGGTTGTATCCATTGTTTTTCGGGTCTTATGTTTTCCTCACAAAGGCCGGATTATAACCATTTATTAGTTATCCTTTTCTCATCCTAACCCTTCATTAAGGGCATCCATGATCCCAATGATTGGCAAGCCATAGCCAGGTACCGTCAACTTAGGTTCCAGATTGTTTCCAATTTTAATGGGGACTTTTTATTATCCACTACCTGCCAATGATGTCAATTTTATTTCGGCTATCCCCGACCAGCCGAAGGCTACAATTTTTTAATTTGCATCTTTTAGAACGAGTTACTTTAACAACCCATGGATTTCACCTACCCCATCGGCGTTGATGGAAGGGGTAGGGCGCCCTGGAATGGATATGCTCTTATCCGTTGTTGAGGTTGCATACAGTATTGTCCAACAAGTCTCATCCAACCTTGATCCAGCTCCCCCACATGAGCTAGATCCCATTCTAGATTTTGTTTGGGCTCAAGACTCTCTCACCATTTACAATCCCCTGGACTTATTCTTTCCCTATAACGAGGCAATTTTAGAGGCAATGACTGGGTCAGACAGAAATTGGGACGATCTTCACCATAGATCTTCTTTCTTACCCAAGTTGAAGAGAATAGAGGTAGGAGAGTTCATTACGACCATGAATGGAGATTCCCCTTGTCCTGTTAACCCTCTATCCATTCACAAAATATATGCCGAGGGAAACATGGAAATTATAGTTGAAACAATTCCTATTGACATCTCTAGAACCCCTGGTGTCGTGGAAAATGTCTTCGTCAGAGTGGATTGTTCTTCCGAAGAGATTCAGATCTACACTTAATTGTTTAAAGAATTTCACGAAGTATTTTCCTGGTCTTATGAGGAGATGATAGGAATTGAGACACGTATCATGGAACACGAGATCACAACTTACCACAATGTTAAATCTGTGCGACAGAAGCTTCGCCTAGTCAATCCTCGCAAAGCAACGACGATAAAGGATGAGGTAGAGAAACTCATCAAAGACGATTTCATCTATCCTATATAATTGATGGAATGGATGATATAGATTTTATGAGTAGAATGAAATGACTATAGATTATTAACAAATGCTTAAAACAGAATAACAGATACAGCAAAACCAATTTTCTATTCAATAAGGAAATAAGTTGAAACTGTAAAATGCAGCGGAAAACAAGCTTTGCTAGAATGGTGGTGGCTTATCTCTGAGAAGAGATGTGACGGTTGCACTCATTCTCAAGAACATGGTTACAATGAGGCTCTGAAGGCATTTTACAATAAACATGAATGTCAAAAACCCTAGATATCCAAAAACCTAACCCTAAGACATGAAGCGCCAAAAGTCGGGTGGGCCCCGTTTGGGTAAGTTAGTACATCAACTTCCCTGGGTCATAACTTTTACATACGATCTTCATTTTAGGCTCACAATAGCCCATTGGAAAGGTATAATTGAGAAGAAAAAATTTTGACTGGCCCAAGTTGGTGCCTTTGGCAGTCACCTGGGCCCCAAATCCCAAAAAAACATCGTTTAGGGCCTCAAAACAACCCCAGAAGTTTGGAACCCGAAAACCTGCCAAGGTGAAAACTGTTTTTTGAGCCAGTGGAATAGGAGGGTGGACACCAATATCCACCTGGATCAATGGGTGTCGAACCTTGTTCCTATATGTTGGCGATGGAAGTCACTCCTGGATTGCTATTAGGAGCAGAGCCTGACACCCATCAATTTTTATGTCACGGTTTGTTTATAGATGGAGTGACTGAATGGAAGCCAACTCAAAACGATATCATTCCAACTCTAAACTAGGCCAGGCATGCATGGGTGAGTGAGGTCTTTATAAACTTCAGACAGTGAGTGAAGTAAAGGGTGAACAGATGGAAGACTTGTATGGAAGGAGTGCGAAGGTCTGTTACAAATGACAGGTTCCTAGCAGACTATAGAAGAAGGCATCCAAACGCAAGGTCTTCTTGCACTTAAATAAAAAAACTAGAGAATACAATAATGCAACGATAAATCATTTATCATAACATAACTGTAATAATTCGCGTGACTCAGTTAGTCATGAACTCTCTAAGCATGAGACAAAAACTAGATGGAACAAGAAAAATTGTCTGTCATAAACGAGATATCTCAAATACAGATGCATAGGCTGAAAACTAGAATAGATGCTAAAACATTACATTAGGGAGCTCTTCTCAACCATCCATCCTTACAAAATGGAAAAAATGCCTACATATACTCTTCCCTTCCTTTCGCCCAGCAGAGCCGTCTCAAAACTTTCAATGGATGGTGTCGCCTCAATCAAATCTGGCCGACATTGTTCTGTCATACGCTACCTTTAATTCAGCATGGCTCGTGCCAGGGGGTAGCTGAGCCCTTTGAATGTTTAACTGGCGTATATAGGTTCCCCTGGTGAGTTGGAGACTCAGGGTGGCTTTCCTGAAGAGAACCGATACAAGGGACCCTCCTGAGTAAATTTCAACCGGGACCTCCATACTCTGCAATAAATGGGTGACGTGAGGCTTCACCCACCCTCTTTCTCCTTTATCCATTCTGAGCAGGTACCAGGATCCAAATCTCATCGGGCTGGAGTCGACAGAGCACAATGCCCCCCTTCTGAGAATTAATTCGGCACCTTTGGCCAAATGAAAACGAAAGCGCCCCTCACTTCAGACCTCCTCTCTTATGACCAGGCATCAGAACCATGGGCCTGGTCCTGAGCACTATCGGGAATTAGGGGTTCGGGATTTCAAAATGCAAAAAACAAGGGGCACTTGCTCCTCGAAACTTCGATACCCGATTTGCGATGAGCTCCACCTCAATGAGCTATCCCCTATCGGTGGGGACCTGATCCATATGACCTGCTTGTTGGTCAACTGAGAGGGGGGGGTGAATCATTTGTCACCATGCTTAAACAATTATGCTTCTTTTAAACTCTTTGCTGAGACACTAAATGATAATCACAATAATGCAGAGAAATAAACAATGGCAAATTCAGCATCAGTCACACATATGAGAAACACAGAGACAGATATTTCTTGAGGAAACCCATACAGGGTAAAAACCTCTTTTTCTTTATATGATAAGTAATAGTTACATTCTTTACATTATCATACATATGAGCACCAACTCATAATGAGGCTGCAACCTCTGTTTTGCAAGCTACAACTTGCTGAGAGCACCAGCTCTTTGTTTTCTCTAGCACCCACTAAAAGGAAGCACCAACTCCCCGTGTTCAAGCACCCACTTGAACCTCTGAGGACAAGAGTCCTCCCTAGCACCTCCCAACCACACTGAAATATAAATCTTTGCTACTGAATTTATTACAGTGATATGATGTTCGATGATGGCCTACCTGACTTATCACTGTTCTGCTCCACTTCGTTGCTCTGTCTGCCTTATTGCCTTTCTGCTCATATCATTTGCA
>SNQJ01S0017676.1:25698-71822 GCA_010110895.2 Picea sitchensis | reverse complement strand
CCTTTAATCAAGGGGGGGGGGGTCTGGAATGGTGAGGTATTGATGAAGGGCCCCGTTCCTGTCTTGTCACCTTCTGTCCCGTCCTCCCCCTGTTAACGTGGCGTCGCCTCATTGCGTCTTCCCCCACTTCTTCCAAAATACTTACTGCCTCCCTCTTCTCCTATCATCTGTCCAACTTCCCTCTCTCCATCCACATGGCCCCTCCTCAACTCATCGCCCTTTCACCTCTTGCCATGTGTTCCTCTCACTCCCAGTCACCTCCACCTGTATGATCATTCCTTTTACTTCGTTTCCACCTGTACCCCCGCACTCCACACACCTTCCTCCTCTTCCCTTTTCAGGCCGCATGGCATTCCTCAGCTTATGTCACCGCTCCCATTTCCTCTCCATCGCCTCCACCGTGTTGACACCATCGCTCACATCATACCCTCATCCACGTCCACCGAAGGGTCCCTCGCAGCAGTCCAGCAAAGCAGCATCCAAAGGGAGACTATTCAGCTAATCCAGATGGCAGTGCGAGGGGCCCTCCACATCCCAAAGGTGTCGAGTTGGTCGGGTCGTTCTCAATCCCGAGGAAGCAGTTATTAAGGTAGTTGGTGGCGGTTAGATACCATCTCCGCCATAAAGGGAAAGTCCGGTGACGAATTAAAAGCACGTCGATTCGCTCACAGGACTGTCAGGAGTTCGATTGCGTCTGCCATAGGTGCATGATCGGCCAAGGTCTGCATGCACAGACTGTCAGAAGACATGCAGACGCAATGTTTTTAATGCAGCGTCTTGTTTTTGCTGTTGTTGTTGTTTTGAGTATATGCAGGTGTTTTCGCCATTTTTGTAAGCATCGATGGTAGAGCAAAGCTCCCAACTGTAAAGTTTTAGCAACATTCTAGTTCTCTGGTTATGCATATGTATGCGAGATTTCTTGTTTTATGATAGACAGCCTTTCTTATTCCATCTGATTTTCATCTTATGCTGAGAGAGTTCGTGAACGACTGACTCGTGCGAATTATTGCAATCATGTTATGATAAAGGATTTATTGTTGCATTGTTGTATTCTCCGGTGTTTTGTGTTTGAATGTAAGAAGATCTTGTGTTTAGATGCCTTCTCCTATAGTTTGTTAGAAGCCTGATGTTTATAACAGACCCTTGCACTCCTCTTATACAAGTCTTCCCCCTACTCACCCTTATTACAACTTCCTGTTTGGATTTTATCTAAGACCTCACTTGCCCATGCATGCCTGGCCTAGTTGCAGAGTTGGAACAATATTGTTTTGAGTTAACTTCCATTCGATCACCCTTATCATAAACAAATCGTGACATAAACTGATGGGCGTTGGGCTCTGCTCCTGCAAGCAATCCAGGAGTGACTTTCGTCACCAACAATTACCTACTTTCCTTCCAGCCTCGCCAATAGAGGAGGCGAAGCCTAATTGGGAGGAGCTAATGAAGAACCTTGACAAGGCACAATAGAGGTTAGAGCATAGATTCCAGTGGTTTAAAGCTTCTCTATCAAGAAAATCTATGTCACAAAACAAGAAAAGAAAGGAAAGACTGGGTATATCTACAAATGAAGTATCCAAAAGTCTTTATGAGGAGTTTGGTTTAGAGGGTGGTAAATCAACAATCTCATATCAACATACAAGAGATCATGAGGAAAGCACAAATCAGTTACCAGACGGGAGTCCTAAAGAAGATGATACCATGTTCACAATCTCTCTTCTGCCATGTGAGGATTTGGGTCAAGAGGAATCACATATTTCACCTATGAGACTACGGGTTAAGAACAAAGTGGAAGAGCATGCAAAGGAGGACCCTCATTTAGATTTACAGGCAGAGGAGGAGAGGCATGACTTGGAGATGGTTGACTCTATACATGTTGGGAAGTATGGAGGTTATGAGTCACATCTTGGGGAGGGGCTATTAATGGCTCCAGTTGTAGTTGTTGATGTATTGAGGGGGCACATACTTCAGGGACCAAGCGACAGTGACAAGGACGCATCCATTACTTGTCGACATGGATATATTACAGATGTGTGGGATCCTGATTCAATGACACCAGTAGAGTGAGTGCACAGGAGGATACCCCAGCACACATAGGATATAGGACAATACATGGGGAGGTAGCAGTATATGTGACACTAAATGGTATTTATGAGGATGAGGTACAGGGTAGTGAGCACCGCATGCCGGACAGTGGGCAGTCATGCATGGATGCTAGGAAGATTCTATATAGGCATGAGATAGAGCATATTTCAGAGATGGATAGCCAGAAAGATGTTACAGATGATGACCATGTGATCAACTTGTAGGATGTATGGTCACAGCAAGAAGCGACTCAGGACACATGGGACTGGCTCACGAGGATTACCCCTGATTGGAAGTCCCACCTTTTGGTGGAATATTCCAAGGATTGTTTTTCCTGTGAGTTGATGGATGAGCACATTTTGGATGACCAGTATAGGGTAGTGGATGACATCATCTACTATGGAGACACCATATACCTCATCTCCAAGTCTACACTTAGGACCGAGATCTTGAGGACCATACACGAGACACTTATAGATGGACACATCAAGATTTGTCAGCATATCAGAGATAGATTCGCCTGGAAGGACCTCGAGTATGATGTGATGATACATAGGAGGGTGTGCATGACTTGTCAATTGCACAAGTCAAATTATGGTAACCCAGCAGGATAATGGCAACTCGCCCTCGTTTCAGGCCAGAGTCGGGAGGATGTGTCGGCACCTCTCAGCACAAGTTCATCTGATTTGTGTGGTAGGGTCGACATTTCAGGGATGATATCCCTTTGGGTTTACAGGGAGGTTGTTTGGCCATGTAGCTTGACCGAGGATAGTGACCTTGATCAGGTCAGTGCAACCATCAATGCATTTTGGCAAGAGATATACAATCCAACGAGCATCAAGATGATTGGTGTAGTGCGGTCAGAGACGGTTGATGCAGGGCCTAGTGCACTACCAGAGTGGATGAGAGTTCCAGTGACTCTCGTTATTGATCCCCTTTATTTGTGGGAGGATTCAAGAACAGATGATGGGGGATTGACTTTGTGGCAGAATGGGTTTCCTTTACCAAGGATCAGTGATAGTGATGGATGCAACAATGTGATGATTTGGGATATGGGAAGTAGCCAAAGTGGTGCATTACTTCATTTTGGTCATGATATGTTGCTTCACAACTCCTGGTGTGATAATGATTTTATCAGAATGGTGCAGCATCGACATGTTGGTCTCTTCCTTAGATTCGCATGTGACCCTGGAATTATATGGTTCGACAATTTGGCAGTTGGAACAGTAGGGAGAACCAACTATCACTTTTTGGAGCCTATCCATATGGACCAGTGGAGTAGTTTCCTAGGTGGGAGACCTTATGAGGGATGGATACAGTGTTTTCCTTCTTTGTGGCTTGGGAGTCTTCAAGAGGCTCCTTGTGTTGATACTATGCAACGAGGGATGCAATAGGTACTCCATGGTTCTCATATTGATTTGGAACCCCGGGATTACAGTGACTGGCAGTTCAGTCAGTATTTGCATAGGTGATTGAGATCTTAGTAGAGCGATTCTCTGAGGAGTTGGTCGGGTTTACACCATGGTTAATTACTCTACTTATAGGAGGCTTTCAGGAGGTCTCTTGTGATGGTACCTAGCAAGGCAATACTTTGAGCAAAGGGTTCTACATATCTCCTAGATTAATTTGGGACCCTGGGATCATTCTTGGACTAGTCAGTTGTTTCAGCGGGATTGATTACGGGGTTGTGTTGATATTGCTCGAGGACAAGCCATCTTTAGCGAGGGAGGACTTGTAATGTCCCCATTTTTTGATTCCCATCTTCCATAGTCAGAGGTGGCTTTACGAGGAGTAAATCGAGGATATCAATGGGATTGGGTGATTTGGGGGAGTTATGCGGGCTCAGGCTAGTCCATTCACCATATTTCATCATCGGGAATAATTTTGCACAGTTCTCCCTTAGTTCCGGGACATTGAGCATATTTCTAATTAAATACATTGAAAGTATTATTTGAAGCATATTATCTAAGGGAATACCTTCTTGTAGTAGCTCGTTGGAATTGGAACAGAAAGATCTAAAGGATGGGGTGATGAAAGTGACTTTCAGTGCCTAAGAATGCTTTAAGTCAAATAAATCACTTTTGGGAGTAAAAATGATTAATAATTTAATAAAGTGATTTTGGGGGAAATATTGAAGAAAGTATTATAAAGTCACTTAAATGATTTAATTGAGGGGGGAAAAGGTATAAGGAGGTTATAAAAGAGAAAGAGAGTACATTCTCTCATTATCATGAAAGATTATTATCGTTTGGAATAGGAATTGAAAGCTCTGGTGGCTTTTTTTGGCGTTGTGGATGGAAACCCTCATGGAACATTGGATTTGATGGTGAAACTTATCCATCCTATTCAATTCAGGGAGTAGATCATCCAGATCTACTATTTGTGCTTCATTGGTATCTAATATTATTGATAGGGACCGAGTTTGTTCATTTGTAGTTGAGTTTCCTTCATTTGGGTTTCTTCATTGTGCTTTAGCATGGAGGAATAAATCATTTTGGCAGCAAAGTCTCATCGATTGGTAGAAAGATTACTTCATTGTGGGCTACGTTTGTTCATTGGAAGGACAAGTTTCACTTGCTGGGTGAAATACCTTCTTGTGGGGAAAATTGGGTGTGAGAGGGCTGAATATTCTTGGTAGATATCATATTTCCCTTTTGCTGGGTCGTTTTCTTGCATGTACAGACCGTGTTGGTTGAAAAAGGGCCCAATATCTTCCAAAATGGGTGTATTCTCTCTGTTGGGTGAGTTGTTTTAAGTGTTGCGTTGATTTCTTTCATCAAAAGGCTGAGTTATCATTCTATTGGGTCGATTTTTGGGGTGGAAGCTGAGATAAGGCGTTGGTTGAGTCTCCTTGAAGCAGGAATCGAATTGAATAATTAAAGATCTAAGTTTCTAGTGTGGAAGAGTGACTTTTGTGATTGATATCAGTGTTAGTGGATTGTTGTTTTAGGGGGTCGAATCTGGGCAGCTGCAATCTATATGTTTGCTGCTAATTTCTGGGTTGATTTTCTCATATACAGACTTGAATTTTTTGTTGAGAACAAGTGCACACAAATCATCACCTACATGCTCAACTTCTATGTTCTTTGAAGGACGACCCCCATATATATATATATATATATATCAGAGGACAATTTGTTGTTGTTGGGAATTGTTTGGAAGCTGCAAAGAGGGCATATTGATGGGTTGTCACCTACAGCTTGTTTACAAAGTGATGGAGTTGATTACACATACCATTCCGGGCAGAATCTTCTCTTTTGCAAGCTTGCTATCTATTGTGAAGTCATTGCCTCATATTTCCTTCTACAAGACTGTTTATTTCATATTTGTGAGGACAGCATATTGAAAATACTCACGTTCTTTATTTCTCTCAGCAAGCAATCTACATCAGTAACTCTCATATATCAGATCTATAACCTATGTCATTTTATGAGGTCAGATCTAAACAAAAATGTAATTTGTTGTTGTATATGTATTTCCCTTAATTTAGCAAATAAATGGAATCAGATTGGCAGTGTTACTTGTTGTTATACATCATATTATCGATGTTGTGTCAATATCTTAGTTTATGGCAAATGAAACAATTGTATGCAAATTGTTTGGTAATTTTCATATACCACAAAACTCATCAAAAAAAAAATTGTCCGGAACATTACATGAACTCTAGAACCTTTATTTTCCTACTCTCGCCTTCCAACCCTTCTTGTTTCCTCATATCCCGTTTTCACTCAGTCTCAAATATCATATTAGGGTTTTGATATTTGGGTGAACCTTTCAATTCTCAGTCATCAAATGTCTCAGGACCCCTCTGGATTTTATGGTTATCCATATTTATCCCCTTGAACTCCTGTCAGAACATCCGTTCTGAGTCATGGAATACTCAAGCCCTATCTATTAACCCAGGAATCAACCTTCCTCACTCCCTATCATTTTTTGTTTTTGGGCTTAGATATTCCAGTGAAGTTATTGAAACTCATCCCTCAGTTTTTGCAGACTCTCTCTAGGTCATATGGTTGTCCGTCTATCTACCTTCGCCCCCCTGCCGTCTCCTATATTTCGAGCCTTGGAATATACGGGCCCTATCATTTAACTCTGTGACCAGTCTTTCCATGGATGTTAATTCGGTGTCTCCTTTTCGTAGCATCCTGCACTTCAAAATCAGTGGTAATAACACAGTGAATCGAGGAACTTTCATTAGTATGGATCTCATCTGGAACGAAATAAAAGGGCACCTGAAACGATTTGAAATTATTCTTGAAGGAATACAAGTCCAATATGGTGAAAATAAATTATTCTTGAAGGAATACAAGTCCAATATGGTGAAAATAAATTATTCTTGAAGGAATACAAGTCCAATATGGTGAAAATACAGGTAGAATCAGCAACTTGGAAAATATTGTCTCCCTCCTCCGGCAGAACTGAGAGCCTCATCCAAGAAAGACAAAAATCTACTGCTTTGGAGAAAACTAGGATCATGCTTATCCAAAAAACTGAGAAGCTAGAACATGAAGTACGACAATTCCGGGAAAGAGAGAATGAGATTGAATTCATGAGTTGGAAACAACGATGACTACATTACTGCAAAGATTAAATATGATTGAAAATAAACGATATTTTTACAGAGCTAGAGCAGCTCCACAAGCATCATATTTGGGATCAATCAATCAAGCAGAGAAACCAGGTGAAGCTCAAGAAGGACAAGACGTTTTACCAATGGAAACAGAGGGAAATAGCCATGGAATATAGGATGGACCAAACATTGATACAACACATTAGAGTTCTTTAAATTTATTTTACTTCTAAGAAAATATGTTAAAATATATGGCAGCTATACTACCCAAATATACAATTTTCTCTATGTTTTATATGATAGGCAGCATATAGAATTGAATTGTCTTAAAAGGGTCAAAATTTTGTAATTTTTGCATGTTGCATTGCTTCAGGCGCGGCCATTTAATATAATACTCAGATACCATTAAAAAACAACAACAAAATTTCATACAGTGCCACATGCAATAAAGGGGTCGTTATTGGGTGGATTCTCATTTCAATTAAGAAGCCACAAAATAAAGCCTCGTTGCCTACCATTAAAAAACAACAAAATTTCATACAGTGCCACATGCAATAAAGGGGTCGTCACATGCAATAAAGGGGTCGTTATTGGGTTGATTCTCATTTCAATTAAGAAGCCACAAAATAAAGCCTCGTTGCCTACCCATTTATAAGGATTTATATCCAACTATCTCTTGAAGTGAAATACCATGGATTTGAACTCAGATTGAAGGGAAAGAGAACCCCAATACAAATTCACCTCAAAACTTATGTAAAACCCCAAGCCTTGATTTTTATATAGAAAAATATTGTTTTCTATCACTATTGGATGAGCTTCCCATCAGTGAGTTAGAGCCAAGCGAACCAAAAAAACCTCACTTGTCCCTACCCATTAAGCAAACCAACCCACAACATGTATCCAACAAGAAGGTCGTAAAGTAGCTCCTTAATGCAAATCCCAAACCTTCAACCAAATGGGGAATATCCACAAATGTCGTATTATCCATTTGATTTCTTTCCTCTCTACCATCGCCCTCGAGCCAATATTTAAAATACTCACCCTCTCCATGAATGATACAACCAAAATGGTTGAACACAATGACAAAAATTCTCTTGAAATTCCCCTTAAAGCTTTGATAGTGAAGATAAGAAACCTACCATCTCCCTTGTTTCTTTATTTTACAAGGATCTCTCCATAAACAAGGATTTTATTTCTATTTATATCTGAGATCACTAATGTCCCTGTTGTTGAAATGTAGGAGTTACAAGACTCAAACATGGCCTCTAAAACATCTAGGAAACAAAACAAGCATGTGATTGAGCTATAAGCCCCAACAGAGAGGAAGCTAYAGAGTTCGTAACAAATATTGGCATTCATGGACCAATCTATGGAGATACTAGATGCTACATGGATGTAGAAGCAATTTACAAATGGGGATATTTGTATCAAACGTTCAAAGAAGAGACATTTCCAACGCTTCCATTCCTCCCTGGTGACACCCACCCTAATATTGGTGTATACCAATCTATCAAACAATCATTGCATCATATGATGTCCATCAAACCTGTTGTATTTCCATGTGCAGAAGTCATCTCCTAGCTCATATAACCGATTGACCAAAGACACCAATAGAAAATCCATTGCTTCATTTAGAGATTGGCCTTAAATGTGTGTGACAAATTCCCACCAACTAAAGTAGACCTTAATGACCATTGAACACTACAATTCCCATTGCACGGTAGAGACCTTATGAAGAGTTGGTGGATGAAAACCAAAGCCTTTGAGAATAGAGGGGCAAGTTTGTATCCCACCAACCTATTAATGTCTCCTTTCAATATTACGATGTCCCTCACAAGCATATTGTTGGGCTCCATTTTTGTCATATTTCCCCACCCAATAAAGCCATTATTTTTAAACAATTTCCAGCATTCGTTATTAATACACACCATAAACCCTCATTAAACATCATCATTCGTCATTATATATCCAGTGTGGTTAATACATCATTTCTATGTTTTCAATGATTAAAAGATGATCATATCATGGTTTTATTAACGAAGGTTTATGAAGTGTGATTCTTGTACCATCATGATCAGTTCAGCATTCCTGCACCATCACTGTCATTCTGGTACGCGAAATTGTTCAGCATATTCATGCATTTCTAGGAAAAAATCAAGAACATGGGTTTTCTCCGCAGTGATGTCGGGATGTTCTCACAAGACTCAGAACGTGCCCAGGTGGCACATGTGGACCTCCATCTCAAAAACAACAATTCTACCCGAAATTAGAAAAAGTTCCATATAGTCAACTTCTGCCTCAATTTTTGTGCAAATGAAGATGAATATGAAGAATCCGAAACATGGGTTTTGTTTCAAGCATGGAAAATTGAGCACTAAGTGAGCCATTTTCCAAACAAAGGCGCAGTTTGAAAGTAATGGTTGGTTCTTTAACTGACACTTGCACAAATTTCATGATTACGCCCAGATTTGAAAACACCACATATAAATGCCTGAATCTAATGATGTGACCTTGGGTTTAACGAAAAAATGTTGTTTGCATGGACTATTCGTATGCACATAATAGTTACCATACCAATCAAATTAGTATGATATCCTTCGTTGGTTCCAGCCATCTAAAAGCAAAATTGAAGATACGTGAATCAAGTCAGAGCTTGCTATTACAAGGAGTTTTTTTTAATATATATTTGATAATATTTTTGTAAAAGGTTATCGTGCAGTTCTATGAGTCATAACCTTCTAAAACTTAAATAAAATTGTTATGTATTGATTTGCCAAATCAACTAATTCAGGGAATTAGTTCGATTGGCAATTTGTATAAATGTTGCAGCAACTATAGGGTAGGGGGAATTAATTATCAATAAGTTGATTATTGTAGAGAATTGTTGTAACAGAGGTTTGGCATCGAACTGTAAGATGGTTTCATTTCATTAATGGAGCACTGGTAATTGCAAGAATTCTGATCCACTTTTTTATCTGAGATAGCTTCTACAAGAGTGTTGTCCATGTCGAGAAGGGCCCCTCGATCCGAGTAACATCCTAGATTTTCATTAATGAGTTTAGATTGTCATTTTCATCTGATTTTCTTTCAGTTATGTGGTATTTTTATTCGCATTTAAATTCTATTACGTATTGTTTTAGAAGTCATGAGACTATTCCTCGTATCAAAACAATTGTAGCTTATCCTCACGCATTTGTCTCTTAATCTTCACGCATCGGTACCATCTTAGTGTATTCATTACGCCAATATCCGCATTCAATTACAGATTTCCCTCTAACTCACAATTTGTTGTACATTACTGAGCCTATTGTTGTCCATCTCTGTAGATTTATCTGTTGCCACCCATTTTGTTCTCAGACTTGGCCTTTCAATCATGTTAAATCTACTCTCCAAAACACCTTCTCCTCACATAACCTACAATGTCTGGAGGTCGCCCTAATCTCCAACGCATTCATTTACTTCTCCTTACACTTACAACTCTTCCTTCTCGCAATCTAGCAATGCACAATATCAAAAGTTAAGTATATATATGTGTGTCATATTGATACACATAGGTTTCATTTTCATGTCAAGTTGTGTTGTTCCATGTATATGTATTGTGTTATACTTTTTTGTATGTGTTATATTCGTTGCATTCGTGTTGTTTAATGTATATAATGTGTTATACATTGTTGCATGCATGCCAGTTACATTGTGTTTACATCATATTACATGTGTTGTATTTCTTTAGATTATCACTTGTGATCTCATGTTAACTTTGTAACTTTACATTTTTTATTTTTTTTGTATAGTGTCATTTCTTTTGGATATATGTGAGTTATGTTATTGTGTTGTCATATAACTTATGCTATGTTATTATTATCGTGTTGTTATGTAAGTTAAGTTATGGCAGATTAATTTATATATTGTTTTGTTGTTCATGTATTGTTTTATTATTTATGTATTGTTACATTAATATATATTGTTTTGTTATTTTGTTACTTTTTGTTATTTAATATATTTAATACATTGTTGTGTTCCATTATTAATATAATTGTTTTGTACCATTATTGTTACTATATAGTTTTGTTCCATTATTGTTACTATGTTGTTTTGTTCCATTGTTAATATATATTGTTAGATGTGCAAGTTTTGTTGTACATATGTTATAACACTATTATGTTGTCATGTATTGTGATGCAGTGTTAGAAGGACTATTGTTGTAAGGTGATTTCATATAAATAACATAGAACAAAACTAATCTCGTATCAACACATACTTTGTTTTTTTTCGGGTGTATCTTTTCTTGAGGACTAATCTCTGAAGTGTGTTTCTTTGAAATATTTACGTTACATTATTTTGTTAATATAGGGTTAATTAAGAGTTTTGTGAATTTTCTCTTAAAACTGGTACATTCCACTTTAGGTCAGTAGCACACATACATGAGCGTTTGAGTAACCTCATCCAGATGACTAATTTGAATGTCAGTTTGGGTAAATTATGCATTTACTTTCATATTGCCTTACTTGTATTTTAATCTAGTTTTCTTTAATTTGGTTTTCTTGTAGCTTAGTTAACCACTACAGGAATAAGCCATTGGAGATCAGAATCTAACTCGATAGACGTCATCTTGCGTTCCAATTTTAAGCTACATATTGTGGTGTTAATTTTCATTTGATTTCATTTGAGGTTGTCAATTTATGTTTTTCTTTCATTCATTACATCTTGAAGCGTGTTTGTCGGCATTAGTTGTTAGCATAGGCTAGAATAGGCTCTTATCTTGCATTTCATGTGCTTGCATCTCTAAGTTTACGAACCCCTGGGTTGACATTAAATGTAACAGAAATTATCACATACAATTTACCCAACATTTTTGGCATCGTTGTCGAGGAGGTGCTAAAGGGATTAAAGCATAGGTGGGTTGTTTTCACAAATTCTTTGTTTTGTGTGTAATTTAGCTCCAATTGCAACTTGGGGGAGGAGAAGCAATAAGACTCAAAGGCGCCCCTGCTTCAAAATATTTGAATGGGTTCTAGCCCGACGCATTCACTTTGGTGAGTCTCTTTGAAGGCTAGTTGTTTCTTTTTTATGCAAGTGTGTTTTCTTTTGGTTTGATTCATGGAAAGAAGAGAAGCCTAACTTGTGTGAACAGATAACTTGGTGACAACATGATCCCGGTAATACGGTGGCGCTTCGAGTACATGATTAGTTTCTTTTATTTTCTTTAAGCGTGTTTCCTTTTCATTTCTTCAATATTTTTACGGTTTTTTTTTGGAGCTGTAAGATCCCCAGTACACTAATCCATGTGCAAGACATGACCATTCGGCCAGCACAAGAAGGATGTTCAAGAGACTGTGGGACAAAAGAGGAAATGTTACTCCAAGAAATCTCCCAAATCCTAGCAGCAGCTGGGAACATCTCAGGAAGAGCAAATCCTGACAACAATCAGGAATATACCTATACTTTGAGAAGCAATAAAAGAAAAAAAATCCCCATGGGCCACACCCAAAAGAATATCTAAAAGCCTTATTTGATCACCCTTTCCAAATTGCCAAGGAATCATGGACCGCATTCGATGGAGAACAACTATTAGAATCGAAGATCGAGGAGTTCTTGACACACCTATCATCAAATTATGTATGCATCCAAGAAACCAATCATCAGATAGCAAAAGATCTGCATGGCAAGGTAGATGAGGATATACAGAGTGGTCCAAATTAACAAGTGAACCAAGAACATCATGACTTTATTGAACATTGGTTCCATACAACTATCAGGTCGAAGCACCACTTTCTTCTTCAATAATTCTTGACATCCTATCAGTCGAAACAATTGGTTCCTCATGTTCGGGTACTTATTAAAGTATATTGTTCAAACCTGAATGTGAGTATATTTATAATCTTGTTACGCACGTGGCTTCATTGGAAGTATTCATATACTTGAAAAGGGTTATTTTCTTAGGTAAGGTAGGATAGTAAGTAAGTAAATAAATGTTGCATATAGTTTTTAGTTTAGTTTAAACACATAGTGCAGCATCATTTTTTGTCTTTTTCAATAATTGGAACCATCATGCTGAGAAACTAATCTTGAGGGATTTTTGTTGCCCCCATAATTTTCAATATGTTTTCAGTTGATAGTTAGATCTTTTTTTCCATGTTTTCTAAATAAACTAGGTTACGATGATTTGTTGGAATTTTGTAGGCATTCTCTTTTCAGCTAGATTGGGAGAACATCTTCATGACTTATTTAGGGAAGCAATTTCATTTATTTTGGTTATGTTGTTTCATCAAATTTGTCTTATATTTTGATCTTTTATTACCTAAGATTGTTTTGGAACGGCTGCATTTATTTTTATATTACTTCCGTAAACTTTGTTTTTCTTGTTTTAAAGACTGTTCTCCGACTTTTATTAATCTGCTCTACTATTTTTATGAACTATTTTCCGTGCTAAAATTTATAGTTTAGGTAATTATTAATAGGGAAAAACTGAAAAGAAAAGAATTCAAATATCAAGCCCAAGACTTCTTGTCATAACCAATCATTTTTAGTTCTTTTAGAGATTTTATTCTCCCTTCTTTATACAAAATTGCATACCATTTATTACAACAATAGCTAATAGCCCGGTTTTTTTATATCATAGGATTACATAAAGTTAAAATTCCATATTATGAGACCCATAGGCAACTAGTAGAACCTGATATAATTTCAAATTTCGTCAATAGAGCATCCTTATTAAAGAGTAGCAAGAGAGTGCATGAAGTTTCTACCCATGGGAACACTACCAGAATTCTATATGAAGAAGATGACCTTAGGGACTAGAGGTACTTTAGGTTATTCTCCAGCGGCTTCATCCACCACACGTTAAAAGGGCTCGAACATAGATATGATGTCAAATTGACTAAACTCATTAAGTATCATTTACATAAGGACAACCTATAGGAAGGTAATCTTTATACCCTCGAATTGGTACCATCTCAGGCCTTTAAAGGGATTTTCAAAGCAGCTCCCCCATCCACCCAATACATATGTAGACACATATCATAAATTTCAAGAGTGGATTTCATGGGGCCAGAGCCTCTGATAGAAAATGGGTGAAAGAGGCCAACCCATTGAGGCTATAAACGTTTGTTGGCAGTGGGTCCTAGTTTGTGGTACTACTAAGCAAACCTATCGAGGCTATGGACACTCGTGGGCAATGGGGAATTCTACCTAGAGAGAGTAATATAAAAGTCAATACTTATAGGTATCATCCCACGCCTGTAGAAGGATTTGTAATGATTGCTCCCCCATCTCTAATCATATTTGTTATGAAAATTGTAAAAAGGAAGTAATGGGACAAGAGCTCTCAGAATAAAATGGGTTTAAAAGGTTACCTCGTTGAGGCTATAGACGCCTTCCGGCAACGGGTTCGGACCTATGACACCTATACTGACTAAACCTAATCCATTTTGTCCTTATGTACAGTACTACTTGTGAATTTTTGTCAGGAAGAAACATGAGTGGTTAGAAACAGGGCTAAATGAACTCCATCTAACTACCACTTGAGAATAACCCTAAGTTTACTTTAAGACCCTATCATTCAATTCATAATATATATAATATGTATTATCTTAATAGTGGGGCCATGATATTAGAAGCTTAATATACTCAACTGTGAAATTTATCTTTATTACTTGAATGATTGTAAATATTTTGATATTGGAAAAGGTTGGTTGGTTTCCTATGGGGTTTTCATTTGTTGAGACTGTTGATACTCTTTTCTTTTCCTTTCTATGGGAAAAGAACAAAATCCCTACTCTAATTTATACAAGACTCTCTGAACATAAGTGTTGTTAATCTTTTGATGAAGTTTGTATAAGCAAGGAAATAGAAATCTCTGCTATAGAATAGAAATACTAAAAATGATTATAAATATTTTGTGTGGGTTATGCTTGAATTATCTCAGTCGGTCATATTTTGTGTCTGTTACGATTGAATTATCTCACTCATTCATAGGGGGAATATTCATAAGTGATCTTCGAAAAATGTTCAAATCTGAAAATTTTCATGCATTCATGCTAATTGTCATCAAATGTGTATTGGAAATTTTTAAATGAATGTGGCATTGGATGTACTTCATGTTATGATCAATTTCTATTTTTATTATATGGTCTTATGACTTTCTCTCTATGGTCAGGTCTAGTAATCAGCAGTAAGTCTATTGATACTCATGGACTTTGTACCCACAATTCATTAGCAGCTCTTAGATTTATGTTTGTAGCAACTCTCATATTAGTATCAACAAAAGCTTGCAACAGTTTATTTTATTGTATCCGGGTGTTCTAATAAAACATTGTCACTTGCCCCCGGGGGGGCAGCTCAATTGGCAAGTGTCGTGAATATAAAGTGATATGAAGTTCCATGAGGTTTCGAGTTCAAATCCCCATGACTTACCCTGTGTGTCATGTAAGGGGCATCGTGGGCACACCTAGAGGTTATAGTGGTAGTAGTTGGATAACATGACCATGTGCCCAACTAGTTGTTGATTCCACCAGACATTAAAAAAAAAAAAACATTGTCACTCAGTCTTAAACAGTGTTAATGAGGATATGCAAACCCTTGGGTTTGGGGGAGATATTTGAATCCATTCCAGATCTTAAGAGTCTCTCTTTAGCATCTTCAGTTCATTTCAACCAGTTTTTTTTCTTCAGTGGGATCCAGTTCAGCCTCTTTCAACAGTTCAACTTTCGTTCATCTCTCACCAGCGTTTGTTCTCTTCACCAGTTCTCAGCCTTGCTCTGCCTTATCTTCAGCTTTCAGCAATCCACATCATGGTTACACGGATCTTTCATCATGTTTCTCATGTTTTCCACTTCAGCGTGCATCAGAATTCAAAACAAAGGTAACTTGAGGTAAAACATGTATAATTCTCTTTAATTTACCAAGAATTTGGAAAATATGATGGATAACCACTATTGCCCACTCCACACTCCTCTTTACATTATTACTACGTAAAAAGTACCATCTCAACTACCCAGTAAACTTTATATTTTCATTCCACCATTCATAATAAAATATATACTCTTGATCATAATAAAAAGCAATGAAAAGGAAATATGTGGTATACAAACACAAACATAAAGAAACATCTATATTATCTTCTCCTTGTACATCATAAAGAATTCCTAGGTTATTTCAATGTTCTAAATAAGAGGATGAAGTCATTGTTTCCTATTCAAGCAAAGAACCACAAGTAAATCTGCTAAAATTTTGGTATGCTTGTTTAACCATAGACAATATCACATCATTGTCACCCAACTATAGACATTCACATATGCCACCCTCGAGCACACTAACCTTTACTTGGAATAATTCTAGCAAGCCTACTCCAGAATCAACAGATAAACCCTAGCCACAATTGTTGCAGCAGAAACACAATAACCATACAAGAAAAATGTACATTTTCTCCAAGAGAAGCGCACAAGAGAAATACTCACGACTGCTACACTACTCTTCCATACTTGCACCCTTTCCAGTTGTAGTTGTTGCTCCGAGACTTGTGCACCTCTAGTTGCACTTGCAGTCTTCTAGACTTTCACACTTTCTAAGTGAGTGTGATCCGGATTTATGCAAGAACACAATGAAATACAGAAATACACATAAACACAGAGATGTGGAGATAATGCTCCATTTCATTAATAACAAATGATTGAAATATGCTTACAGAGAGAATGGAAATAAACTAGCTAGAGTGTTGGTAGCTTATCTCTAAGAAGAGATGTGGTGGCTCTTGGCCTCTGAATTGTGTTACAATGAGGCTCGAAGGCCTACTTATTATTGAGAAATAATGGAAAACCCTAAACATTCAAAGACCTAACCCTAGGAGACGAAACGCCAAGACTATGGGCCTCGTTTGGGTAAATTGGTACATCAACTTCCCGGGGATGTAACTTTGGCATGTGATCTTCGTTTGACGTGCTCAATACCTCATTAGAAAGATCTATCTGAGGACTACAACTTTGATGTGAGCAACATTGAAGAAACTTCCATGTTTCTCCCCTTCTTCTCAAAATAACGTCGTTTAGGGCCTCAAAACGGCTTTGGAAGTTTAGGACCCGAAAAACAGCTAAAAATAGTAAATTGTGCGAAAACTGAAAAACTGAAAGAAGCAATGGTAGGGGTCTAAGTGGAATAGGTGGGTGGCCACCAATATCCACTTGGATCAGAGTGTGTACAAATGAACTAGGCAACTGCCTATTTATACTAAATTGTCCAGTTAACAGGGGTCTACTTCTCCTTCTGGATGTGTATATTACTTTAATATTATTTCTCTTGAGGTCGATTTCTCCCCTAAGATTTTATAACATCTGTTTAGTGGTTCACTTGCTTCTGGAATATTCTATTCTAATTCAAAGGTTACACATGGAGGTTAATACCTCTCACGGGTACCAAAACATCAACACTCCTTCTTAGTTAGGGAGGTATTAACTAAGATGTTCTTCATGTAGTGGTCTCAAACACATCCATCCATCTCACATGGTCTTGCAGACCAGTCTATAGGTAGCATCACCATAGTCACACATGTTATCTCATGATCAAACAGATCTTGTCTCAAGTAATATGGCCACACGGCCATCTCATGATCAAATAGATCATGTAACAAGTAGCATAGCCATATAGGCTATCCTCAGCCTATCTCATGATCAAACGGATCATGTCATAAGTATCACCATCATAGTTGCACAGGCTCTAGAATATGTAGTTGATCCAGTTTACACAAAAATGCGTTATTGTCCAATCCAAGTGAAGTCTGGGCAACTGCAACTCGCCAGCTCATACATAATCTAGCATATAGTAACTCATCATCTCAAACAGAATCTGACATCTAGCTCATAAAGAACTAGTAACTCGTCAGCTCACACAGAATCTAACATCTAGTTCATAAAGAACTAGCAACTCGTCATCTCACACAGAATCTGAAATCTAGTTCATAAAGAACTAGTAACCTCTGGTTGGCACACCAGGACACCAGTCTATAATGACCAGGCATCTAATCACAAGGATTAGGCGATGTAGTGTGCACACACTACCCATCTATCCCAAGGCTAGGAAACACTCCAACCACACAGGTTGGCCCACCAGCTTGAAAATTTGGGTAACTAACAAACCTTGAAGGCATGGCATATGTTGACCTTGTGCGAGGTCATGTTCACTGGTGCCACAATGAGTAACATGCATAACAAACTATTTCACTGGAGTGGCAATTTGCATACCAAACTTTTTCACTAGAGTAGCAGTAACTCGGGGTACCAGACTTTTTCACTAGAATAGCCCTCTCTGTACCAGAATTTTTCCTTGGAGTAGAAATAACTCGATGTACTAGAATTTTTCACTGGAGTATCCCTCTGTGTACTAGACTTTTTCACTAGAGTAGCAGTAACTCGGCGTACCAGAATTTTTCACTGGAGTATCCGTACACATCACATTGGCTCATGCCACAGTCAGTGTCTGATCATGAACCACCTGTTGTCCACTCTATGCCACACTTCTACATGGAGTCGCATTTGTAATTCATCACACTTCCGCAACACTTCATGCTACCTGGGGACCACAACACTTCCCGTTGCATGGGGAACACTTCCTGTTATCTGGGGAACACAACACTTCCCGCTACCTAGGGAATTCCTTTTGAAGCACTTCAAGCTTGTATCTGAAGTACTCAAACTTCACCCTTGACAGAGGCTTAGTCAACACATATTCTATATGCTCATTTGTAGCGACATACATGAGATTCATTGCTCCCTTATGCACCATATCTCTGATATAATGGTACTTGATCTCGATATCCTTGGAAAACACTAGGTTATCTATCAACTCCACACAGCTCGAGTTGTTACACCAGAACAAGTCGCCTCTAACTCGAGATCAAACAATCATGTAAGTAGCTTCCAAAACCACATTGCTTCGCTACTAGATGAACACGTTATATACTCTTCCTCAGTCATGTTGAGAGCCACACTAGTCTGCTTCCTGTTGAACCATGAGATCATAGTTGATCCCATACTGAAGCAACATCCAGATGTACTCTTTCGATCTGCAACACTACCGGCCCAATCTGAATCAATAAAGCCTTGCATGTTTATCTCACGATCTTAAACATATTTGATTCCATAATCAATTGTACCCTTCAGGTACCTCATCACATGTTTTGTTGCAATCAAGTGAACATGTCTCGACTCAACCATATACTGACTCAATGTGGTCACCGCAAAGTATATATATGGACTTGTGTTCATTAAGTACATCAACAAACCAATCATTTGTCTATACATGGTAGCATCTACTATCTCTAAAGATGTATCACTCAATAACTTTAGGTTTGTCACCATCAGTGTAGGCATGGATTTATAATCCATCATTCCAAATCTCTTCAGAATCTCTACAGCATATTTTCCTTGGCACAAGAAAATCTCATCTGGTTTTTGCCACACTTCTAGACCCAAGAAATAATGCATCATACCCAGGTCTTTCATCTCGAATTTTGTAGCAAGCTTATGCTTACTTTCAGTGATAATTTTCTCGTCTCCTATTAGAAAAAGGTCATCCACATATAATATTAATATCACTAGTCCACCATCCACAACCTTGTAGTAAAGATTGAAATCTGCTTTACACTTGGTAAAGCCCAAGCTCATCAGAAAACTGTATGATCCGACATATCATGCTCTGGGTGCCTACTTAGGCATGTACAAATATTTCTTCAATCTGCAAACATGAGACTCCTTCTCATGTATCTTATGGTTGTTCTATGTACACTTCTTCTAACTACTAGAGCAATTGTCTTATCGTAATCTTCTCCCTCTTGTTGGGAGAATCCTCTAGACACAAATCAAGCTTTGTACATCTCTATGGTGCCATCAGTAACATGTTTGATCTTGTAGATCAATTTGGAAGTCACCACTAACTCCCTTTCTGGTCTTAAGGCAAAAGATCCATATCCCAATCCTTCTGACTAGTTTCCTCCTTTGTCACCGAAACAAGGAAATATTCTCAGGAGGTCTCATATCTTATCAAAGCCTCTGAAACTTCGATCTAGCCTCCTCAATTCATGGCACATGTCTGTCAGTCCTGGAAGACGTCTCTCTCCCATCTGAATCTGAGGAGGAATACTTTCTGAATGAAAGTCTCTAAACCACTGACTCTCTATGAAATCAAGATCACTCTAAGTCTCCATGCTCCCTATGAAGCTTGACTCCCTCTAAGTCTATATAATCTTTGGAGCCATCTACTCCCTCTATGTGTGATGATTTCTTCTAAAGTCTCCTATGAACGGTCCTGGGGAGGTTGCTCCTCCCTATTGGATTATAAGGGATGACTCCCTATGAACTCTAGCTCCTTTTGATCCGGTACTAGGTGTGGTCGCCTTCCTCACCACTTATGGAGCCATCTGCTTCTCATGATATGGATTATCAATGTTATGTCTTTACATCCTGCGAAGTGTCACGTGACCATGTTGGTCTCTTCCTGGTTACTACAACGATTATGGGTAGACCCATCTGGCTCTACTAACTCTTATTGTTGATCTAAAGAGTGATCAACTATACTAGAGGGATTTGTTTGGTCATCTTTGGAGCCTTCTGCTCCTTACAATCAATCTCCATATGAGATACTTTGTATCTCGCAAAAGTACCCTACTTCGTCCTCTTTTTCTTCGGTACATGGATGTATGCGGTCGAGTATACAACTTCTTATCTGGGTAGTCTTCTCCATGTCTCAAACTAGAGACCATCTAATATGTTGCCTCCTTCAACCGTCACTATAGCTTCCCTCATAGTTATCATATGTGACCTGCCCAGAACAAGATCAACAACAAGGGAAAACAATAGACAAGAATAATACTCTTATAATAATAATAAAAACAATAACAAGAACAATCGCCACAGTAGCTCCTTCTTAGAGCTATCACCTGTGACATGCCTGGACCAAGAGCCAAAATAAAAATGCAATAATAAGAAATAGGAACAACACTCTTCTAGTGTTGTGACCAATCATTCCTTCATGGTAACCTCCATGGAATCTACAAGATAATCTACCCAAGACAAGAGCAAAGGTATTTCCAATATAATAGCATTTACATAAGAACATACATATATTGACAAGAATAAAAGACAATTTCATGGTAATCAATATATCATTACCAAAGTGACCTGCCTGGAAGCAAAACCAGAAGTATCTCCTAAAGGAAATGTTAGTTCATCTTACAAACAAGTACAATAAGCATTTGTATCAATATTACCCACATGCTACCAAGTAGTCATTGCATCTAGCAGTGATAGAACCTTTCAAGGATTGTTGTCACAACTAGTGTTTACTTGTAATGTAGGAATTATCAAACTTGATATGTACAAATTGGAAACTTATCAATTTAATCAATCAAACCTGGAACCTGGAATCTTATCTTCAAGAATGAGTGTTGTTGTTTTTCTTCCAAGTCTCTTTCACTCAAGATGACAAGTATTCTCTCCAACCTGTCCCATGTACTAAGACAATATGCTTTCTTGATAGAAATCTGAGTTACGGAATATAATGCAAGTAAACTCGAAAATCTAAACCTTAAATAATCTAATACTTTGACTAGAGTCAGCTTATAACTTTAACTTTTACCAAAGGTTAGTATGATAATCTTAACTTCAATATACCAAAATACAACTAGATGTTCATAAGATCACAATAATTCCATAATAGCTAGAGGCATATCAAAACAATCGGACCTTAAGCACGTTGTTCCTATGAATGTGCAGGATCTAAAATCTCTTTGGATCTACAATTGTTGCTTGGACAAAATATCTCTTCTCATGCAAATGCCCCTAAGATAACGATACAGTTTAAACATATACAAGTACATACCATTGGCAGTAGCGGCAAAGAATGATGAATCCAGAAACTTCAAAGTGCTCCAACTTGCAATCTAAAGGTAGTTGGAGATGCGCTAGAGTAAGGCACACTAGGACAACCAAAGATTGGGCCCAACGGTTCACAAAAACTTCACTGGTCCAGAGGAACTGTAATTGGTACTGTAAGTGGTATTGCATCTAGTGATGCAACTAGCACAAAGGAACTGGCACTGCAACTGCAACTGGTACTACAGACCTAGGGTTTTATGAGGAGACCCTAATTTATCAACTTCATAAATTTGCATATCTGATCTGGGGAAAATATGCATCCTACTTAGGCGACCCTTTTAATGGGTTCAATAAGTGCTCAGCGAACTTAAAAATGGGGGAAACTGAGAATTTTCCTTCCAGCAGTTAGACTGTTACGAAGGAAACTAGCTCTGATACCATATTAAAATTTTGGTATGTGTATTTAACCATTGACAATGTCACATCATTGTCACCCAACCATAGGCATTCACATATGCCACCCCTAAACACACTAACCTTTACCTAGAATAATTCTAGCAAGCCTACTTCAGAACCAACAAATAAACCCTAGCCACAATTGTTGCAGCAGCAGCGCAATAGCCATACAAGAAGAACATATATTTTCTCCAAGAGAAGCGCACAAGAGAAATACTCACAATTGGCACACTACTCTTCCAGACTTGCACCCCTTCCAACTGTAGTTGTTGCTCCGAGACTTGCGCACCTCTAGTTGCAATTGCAATCTTCTAGACTTGCGCACTTGCTAAGTGAGTGTGTACAAATGAACTACGCAACTGCCTATTTATACTAAACTGCCCAGTTAACTAGGGTCAACTTCTCCTTTTGGATGTCTATTACTTTTTAATATTATTTCTCTTGAGGCCAACTTCTTCCCTAAGGTTTTCTAACCTCTGTTTAGTTGTTCACTTGCTTCCAGAATATTTTATTCTAAGTCAAAGGTTACACATGGAGGTTAATAGCTCCTGCAGCTACCAAAACATCAACAAAATCTTGGTCCTAAAATGAATGTAAGATACAGAGTATAAAGGTGTCCAACTTCATGATAACAAACCATTCTCCACACTCCTAGCATTCGCCATCACTCTGTTATAACCCATCCCTTGCTTGTCCTCGATTTTCATGATAATTTTGTTTCTTTGTTTTAAACTAATCTATGACGAATAATCAGTTTTCAGAGTGTTGCACCACAAGAACCAATACCTACATATAACAAATACCTACTCATGCGAGATAATTAAGCAGAGTATACAATGAACATTGGATAAAGATTTACAAGTGCTTGTTTGCATGAGGACATGCAAATCCTTGGGTTTGGGGAAATGTTGGGCTTCCTTTTTGTCATATTTCCCCGTCCAATAAAGCCATTATTTTTAAACCATTTCCGACATTTAGTTATTAAGACACACCATAAACCCTCATTAAACATCATCAATCACCATTATATATCCAATGTGGTTAATACATCGTTTTCTATGTTTTTAGTGATTAAATTCTTGTACTAGCATGATCAATTCAGTGTTCCCGCACCATCATTGCCATTCTGGTACCCGTCATTGTTCGGCATATTCACGCATTTCTAGGAAAAAATTGAGAACATGGGTTTTCTCCGTAGCGACGTCGACATGCTCTCACATGTGTTAGAATGTGTCTAGGTCACACGTGTGGACCTCCAACTCAAGAACAACAATTCAGCCTGAAATTAACAAAAGTTCGAGAGAGTCAACTTCCACCTCAATTTTCATGCAAATGAAGATGAATATGAAGAATCTAGAACATGGGATTTTTTCTCAACATGGCAAATTGGGTACCACATGGACCGTTTTCCAAACAAAAGCACAGTTTGAAAGTAACGGTTGGTTCTTTAACTAACACTTGCACAAATTTCATGATTACACCCAGATTTGAAAACACCACATACAAATGCCCAAATCCACCGATGTGGTCTTGGGTTAACATCAAAAGGTCGTATGCGCAGACTATCCATATGCACATAATAGTTACCAGACCGATCAAATTAGTATGAGATTCTCTATTGGTTGCAGCTATCTAAAAGCAAAATTGAAGATACGAGAATCAAGTCAGAGCTTGCTATTACGAGGAATTCGTTTTTGGTATATATTTGATAATATTTTTGTAAAAGATTATGCAGTTCTATGAGCCATAACTTTCTAAAAAATAAACAAAATTGTTATGTATTGATTTGATTGATTTGCCAAATCAACTAATTATAGGTATTAGTTCAATTGGCAATTTGTATAAATGTTGCAGCAACTATAGTGTATGGGGGATTAATTATCAATAAGTTGATTATTGCAGAAAATTGTTGTAACAAAGGTTGGGCATCCGACTGTAAGCTTATTTCATTTCATTAATGGATAACTGGTTATTGAAAGAATTTCGATCCACTTTTTTATCTAAGTTTCTATAGGTGTTGTCCAAGTCAAGAAGGGCCTCTCGATCCGGGTAACATCCTGGCTTTTCATTAATGACTTTAGATTGTCATTTTCATTTAATTTTATATCAATAGTGTGGTATTTTTATTGACATTTAAATTATATTTTGTATTGTTTTAGAATTCATGAGAACAATCTTCAGATCAGTACTATCTCAATGTTCTTAATCTTCACACATCAGTGCAATATCAAGTGTATTCATTACACTAATATCCGCATTCAATTCCAGATTTCCCTAAATCTCGATTTGTTGTACATTACCGAACATGTTGTCCATCTCTATAGATTTATCTATTGCCACTGATTTTGTTCTCAGACTCTGCCTTTCAATCATGTTAAATCTACTTAAATCTGCTCTCCAGAACACCTTCTCCTCACATAACCTTTCATTTACTTCTCCTTACACTTGCAACTCTTTGTTCTGGCAAACTAGCGTTGCACAATATCAAAAGTCAAGTATATCTTTGTGCATGTCATATTGATACACATAGGCTTCATTTTCATGTTGGATTGTGTTGTTATTGGCCTTCTAGCAGCTTGGGAATTGCCCAGGACCATGGAGAGTTTATATTGTTACAACGTAGGTACTACTACTAGGGAAGAAGGTCAATCGGATATGTCTAAATTGAAATTTGTCTCTCACGATGCAAATCATGACACTCTTTTCCCAGCATTAGTTACAACCGTACTTTGTAAATTGGCTTTGGATCATCAAGAGGCGGGCTCTGAATCTCCGTTGTCGAGGGTGAGGAAGAGCAAAATTGTGAAAAGAGAAGAGCAACCCCATTTCTGAAGATGGCTTCTTGTGCCAATGGCTTGACAATATTTATGGTAAACTAGTGAGGGTGGGCAGAATAATAGGAGAAAACATGTTAAATCTGCTCTCCATAACACCTTCTCCTCGCACAACCTTTCATTTACTTCTTACACTTGCAACTCTTTGTTCTGGCAATCTAGCGTTGCACAATATCAAAAGTAAAGTATATATTTGTGCATGTCATATAGATACACATAGGCTTCATTTTCATGTTGGATTGTGTTGTTCCATGTATATATACTGTGTTATACCATTTTGAATGTAATGTGTTATAGTTATTGCATTCATGTTGTGTCGTGTATATAACATGTTATACATTGTTGCATGCATGTCAGTGACATTGTATTTACATCATATTACATGTGGTTAATTTCTTTAGATTGTCACTAGTGCTCTAGTGATAACTTTGTAACTTTACATTGTTTTATATAATGTTTATTTCATTTGGAGATATGTGAATTATGTTACTTTGTTTTCATATTAATTATGTTGTTATGTAGGTTTATGTTATTATCATGATGTTATGTAGGTTAAGTTATTTCATATTAATTACGTTGTTATGTAAGTTTGTTTCGTTCCATATAGAAAAATTGTTATTTATATATATCCTTCTTTTATTTTGTTATTTAATATATTTAAAACATTGTTTTGTTCCATATAGAATAAAATTAATCTTGTACGAACACATACCTTCAATCTCATTCATTCTTGTACATAGAATTAACCCCCAACACATACGTCTCTTTTTTTTCTCGAGTGTTTCTCTTTAGAGAATTAATCTCTGAAGTGTGTTTCCTTGAAATCTTTATATCCATATAGAATAAAATTAATCTTGTACTAACACATACCTCAATCTCATTCATTCTTGTATATAGAATTAACCCCAACACATATGTTTCTTTTGAGGACTAATCTCTTAAGTGTGTTTGCTTGAAATCTTTACCTCGCATTATTTTGTTGATATAAAATTAATTAGGAATTTTGTGGATTTGGTCTTTGTGTAAACCTCCTGAATAATTTGAATGTCAGTTTGGGTAAATTCTACATGTTTCTTTTTTGAGGATTAATCTCTGAAGTGTGTTTCCTTGAAATCTTTACATCACATTATTTTGTTGATATAAAATTAATTAGGAATTTTGTGGATTTGGTCTTTGTGTAACCTCTTGAATAATTTGAATGTCAGTTTTGGGTAAATTCTACATTTACTTTCATATTGCCATTGTCTTTTAATCTAATTTGCTTTAATTTGGTTTTCTTGTATCTTAGCTAACCACTAAGACAATAAGCCATTGAAGACGTGATCATAAAAGACGTGATCTTGCAATCTAATGTTAATACATATTTTGGTGTTAACCACTAAGACAATAAGCCATTGAAGACGTGATCATAAAAGACGTGATCTTGCAATCTAATGTTAATACATATTTTGGTGTTAATTTTCATTGATTTCATTTGAGCTTGTCAATTTCTATTTTGCTTTCATTCATTACATCTTGAAAATTTATGAACCCCTAGTTGACATTAAATGTAACGGAAATTATCAAATATAATTTACCCAACATATACTATACTAGAATGGGTTGGCGCAAGCAATTTGCAGCTCCACTTTATCAGCAGAACTTATGTGTCCACAAAGTGTATGTGAAAGAGAGCCGTGTATGTCGAAAAGAGCCATTCATGCAATTGGAGAAATCGACCACTGGTATGTAGCATTGTGACCTCCACTTCCTTTCAATGCTAGAGCCTACAGCATTAAAGATGTTAAATAAGCGATAGGTGAACACCACTAAGCCTGCAAGTATAGATCATCTTACAAGAAGTCAAAAGCCAAGATAAAGTAATGATGGGCAAGAACTCTAAAGCCGGAAAAAGCGAATGCAAAAAGAACAAGTTAAGTAGTAAAGAATAAAAAGGGAAGCTGGAATGATGGGCAAGAACTCAAAAGCCAGAAAAAGCGATATGCAAAAAGATCAAGTTTAGTAAAGATTAAAAAGGGAAGCTGGAGCATCAACAACAGCAACATTGACAGAAAAGGAGAGGTTAGAAAAGGACGTTGAAACACTAAGGCTTCAGTGGGAAGAGGAAAGAAAGAGAGAGAAAAGGGAGGAAGAAGCATGAAGCTTAGAACCAATGGACGTTGATTCCCGAAAACTTCGTATGGCATGCATAGAACTGCAATGACAGGAGGTCATGAAGCTTATTAGAACCAATGGACGTTGATTCCCGAAAACTTCGTATGGCATGCCTAGAACTGCAATGACAGGAGGACATTTCACATATGACGGGAGGCCATTTCACATCTTCCAAGTCGAATAGGGCCGCAGTCAGCGACTCCATTTTTAACAAAACAAGGAAAATAGTTAAGCAATCACATAAGACATAAAGTTATCGGGAAATCCCAAACTCACAGTTACAACTGAAACACCTTTAATGGATAACCCCAAAGGAGATCCAATTGCTACAACAACATCCACAGGGGTTGCATTTTTTCAAAGCTCAATATTAAATATCAAGAACGTGGCCCAAAATGTAAGTCAAGTTCCAAAAAGGTATCAGGGTGAAAGCTTTATAAGCCCACGAATTCATTGTAAAAGGGACTTTTCAGTGATTGTAGGTTCATAACATTTTTTAGAATCATAATGAAAAGAAGCCCTCGAGCTATTTTCAAAGAACAATGGTGTTATGCTGTGTATGTTGTACATTTCTAGTGTTTAATACCGTTGTAAGGCTGTATTATTTTATAGTTAACTAATTTGCAATGGATTTATGGGTTTTATGTTATGAACTTCTGGTGTTAATATTATCATTTAATGCCATTGTAAGGCTCTATGCTTTTGCTGTTTTATCTATTTTGCAATGGATTTATGGTTTCATATTATGTCTTGCTCATATGATATATTGGTCTGAGTTGGGAGACTAAATGGTAGTGTTCTAACAGACTACTGCTTTGCATTTCTGTTCATGCTTGAATGTTCTGTATTTCTTAAATAACTCTGTTTCGCAAATATCTGCAGGGACGTATAACTACACTTTTATTCACAGGTTAAAATCTTGTTCTAACTTGGATAGGTTAGATTAGTTTACAATTTACACGTGCAGGGACATATAACTACTCTTTTATTCACTGGTTAAAATCTTGTTCTAACTAGGATAGGTTAGATAATTTACAATTTACACGTGGGATATTAACATAATATATTATGCATTCTATAAACATCTCTAAAGTAACAGTTAATGAGCCAAAAATCCAGATGGATCTCAAGTCTAATTGAGACCTCACATCAGAGATAACATCTCTGTTGAAGAGCATTTTCCCCACATCAACAGGATAGATTGGCACCACACCATCTCCTCTAAAGTAACAGGTATCGAGCCAAAAATCCACCCCAAATGGTGTGAAGTCTAACTGAGACCACACATCGGAGATAAAATCTCTGTTGAAGAGCTTTTTCCCCACATCAACAGGATGGATTGACACCACTGGATAAAAGGTTGGTTGACTTTTGCATGTTGTTATTATGATGTCAATAAACCAAATAAATATTGCAGAAAAGGTAATGATATAATGACTTGAAAAAAATAACAAAGTATATGGTAAACCAGCCCTGATAATTACAGATGAGCAGCAAAAAGGTGATGAAACCTGTTTAGAGTGATATTAAAACTTTCTTTAAACTTAATGGAGGCAAAAGTTCACTCCCTTTAATCACGAGGTGGCATTAAAAGATAACGTTTACATAAAGAGACAATAAAACCCCAGAATGGCCCTCCATACAGTGAACGTTTGAAACAATGAGCCAGGAAACGAAGACCAGGAGGCTCGGCCACGTAAAATGATGCTAACAAATCCACGCTGACATCATCTTTTTGTACCTAAATGCGCAATATGAATGTGACAATGAGCGAGGAAGAGTTCAAAAACCTGGGAAAGACTATATTTGTACCCACGAAAACAACCAGCGGTCCAAGTGCCAGATAAAAACTTCATATTTATAATACAAAGAACCACTCGTCATAAATCAAACTCTTAAAGTTCATAGCATAGCTAGCGAAAATTGATGGGATGATAGTTCATAGCATAACTGGTGAAAATAATTTATCCACTTTTGAAAATAACAGAAACAATACTAGTCTACACGCTGCATCTGTGATCCAGCAACGATTTTAAATAACAAAACAATACTCACACTGGATGCTCATTAAGTAATACATCATCGGTTTGGACAGTTTATCCTTGTTTGCTAAGATTTGTAATGAAAAAAATTACAATTAAAAAGTTTAAGCCTTCTAAAATAGTACTTTGTATCAGCCCAGCTAGATCTTCGGAGCTAAAATTATTTTTCAAGTTAAGGTAAAATCTGTTATCGTAAATACATATAAATCTTAAGCACTGCCACATAATACAGGCATACCAGATTGAGAATGTATTTTTTTTCATTTTTTTAAATGAAAGACTTTTTAATTAATATACAAAATGGCATTCAAACTGTCCAAGGTTACGTTATGGTTATGGTTTTACTCCCTGGAAGTTCAAAACACAGGTACAGACCTTGTGAGTACTCAGACAGTCCCATCTTCATAAAAAAAAAATCGATATCCTTGTTTACTATCGCTATACTGCCGACTCTGTTACATAAAAATAAAGGAAAAACTGCTCATACCATTAATGAGTGCCATTGTTGCTAAAAGCAGAACTGCGTGCCTATAAAGAAATATCAACATATTTCTGATGGCTACTCAATTTGCATTCAGCTCCATTTAAGATTTAACAGGCCAGCTAACCATTGCTCCAAACTGATTAATATCCAAAAGGGACAAAATGGATATCCAAACTTTAACCTTCCTATCATCTTCGATAACGAGAAGACAGGAATTGAGGCCCCACCTTAGAATCATTGCATGCGGAGAACCCCTCCTCATTCCATCTTTCAAGGCATTTCAGACTAATCTTTTGCAGCATTTTCCTCAATCGAAGTCAAACTTTCATGATAAAACTCATTGTCAGAGGTTAGGTCGCGTAGCAAACATTGGGGATTGGATTTCCCGATGGCTGGAATACAGCTTCACATCCATAGTTTGTTCAGTTATTATTCCAAGTCACCAAACTATCATTACTTGGGATCATTATCTCCCCTCCCACATAATAGTGCAAACAGCTAAACTGAGAATTTTGCTGCTTCCAAGATTCAGAAAACAGCTGTTGAGTCCTGCACATTAAAAGATATTTGACACTAAGAAATACCTATTTAAAAGAGTGTTGCCTTACCTTACCGCATATAAGCAACAACAGGAAAACAAAACAATAGAACACAAGGAAATAGCATTAAAAATTAATACTAAGACAGACATTGAAGGATCGCCTATTAGACAACGTGCCTATTATACAACATGTATGTGTACATTGAGACCATCGCAATCTTTTTCTCTAGCACCTTGCGATCTTGTTTAATCATGAGCCACCTTTTTTTAAGTCCCCAAAGAGAGGTCTAAGAAAGGCATGAACAAGAAACTGAGGTGAACCTTCACAGCTACGCTTTTTTGAAGCTGCTCTGTAGAAAAACTAATCAATTCACTATATCCGTACAAACAGATATCAAAAAGACTTAAATATTGTAGAAACGATAAATTTCCCAACTTAACTTTCAGTAACGATACAACTGACATTCTTGTCAATGCTACTTGATATTAATGATATTTGGAGCAGTGTCTGAAATCTGGAAGGAACATTCCTGCCTGTCGACAAAATAACCATGATTAGCTTTGAAGTATTTAGACAACCTCTATGAACAAGAAAAGTATTATAGAAATATTGTAAAAACCAACATAATGAATAAAAAGTGAAATGAAACCTCCTTTCCAATAAAAAGCAAAGCACATTCACTTCAATACAGCAACTTATTATTTTGACTAAGTACAGAATATAGTAGGCAGTACAAGCATGGATGATTTTAGAAGCTAAATTTTGCTCATGGGCTAATTTTCCATGGTTTTTCCAAAAACAAGATTCGCTTTTTTAAAAATTATTCGCCCAAATTCTATAGGGTAAAATTAATTTAACTTAAAAATCGCCAAAATTTTATAAAACTATATAAAATATTTAAAAATTTGAATATTTTTACAAAAATATCACCAAACATTTATAGTTGACATATGAAGGATTAGTAAGATTCACCAAGGTTTCTACATTTTAAAATAAATTTCCATCCTTGAAATCATCCCTGACTGTACAAGACAATCTAGAATACTCTACTACTTTCATACTCTCTGAATATATGCATCTTATATACATATGTTGTTGGACCGCTTTAGAAATTTGGGGGCATACCCTGTAAGGTTCAACCCTGAGATGGCCCATGCAGAGCATTTCATAGAACTGTCTAATGGCCTCATTATCACACCAGCCTACACAATTCACAATTAAATGCATGCACTCAGGAACCCTTTTGACCAGTTCCGAGTTGGTTCACATTGAATTCAGGTGCAAGCTGATCACCATATCCCTCAAGCAGACGGGGTTTGACTACTCTACCAATATAGGAGACAAAGACAGGGAAGCACACCAGCCTACACACTTCAACATTAAATGCATGCACTCGGGATCCCTTTTGACTTGTTCCGAGTTGGTTCACATCGAGTTAGGGTGCAAGCTGATCACCATATCCCTCATGCAGACAGGGTTTGCCTACTCTACCAATATAGGAGACAAAGACAGGGAAGTACTTCATTTTTCGGTGCCCCATCTATTACAAGATCCAAAGTTGATATCATTTCATAGAATCACAGAGTTCCTCCACAAACTGACTCTTCAAGATCTTCCTGAACCAATTCATCCAAACAGTCTTCCATCAGGACTTTATATCTCGAGCTCAGATAGAAGGAGAGACCAACTTACTGTAAACACTGACTTGGAGGTCACCAGCTTCTCCTCGTCGGTAGGTGTGATGGCACCAGGAAAACCTTGAGCACTCTCCCTGGGTATCTTCAGACAAGATATTCTTCCAGGCTCTCGAACTCCTTGCACAGATTCTCTCTTCTTTGTGGTTCCCAGCTTTTTTATATCTCACAGCTAGATGATAACACTTTAGATTTGACATCTTAGATCTTATTGATTACATATTAATAATATTATCTCGTCTTATTTGGAAGTAGTGTTCCACTCCCCTACACTCCCCACGCTCCGTGGAATGGTGCAGGAACTTCACAGGGTAAACCCCTGGTACCAAGATATATCGCACACAGAAACGGGATGACACAATGGCAGGACTCTGGAGCCTGGTGTGCCAGCCACCTAATAAGGTCCCTCAGAAAACAAACAAAACACACAATTTCTTGTTTCTTTGAAGTGTAACGGTCAAACAGTCTAAACCATCCAACATGCTCATTTGAGTAAGGAGGTTAGAAGTTAGATTTTAGTGCACTGTAACCCCTTTCAAAGGCAGAAAAGTGTGGACAACAGATTTTCCATCATATTATGACATTACTAAGCACATTTCAGGTCCAGCAAGCATTCTTTCATTAGAAGTTGGAGAACATCAATATTCTTTCATTTCCTTCACTGGAAAATTTAGGACAGCAACTATATTTGAACTAGAAGCCGACTGTCTTCACATTCCCATACAATGATGACTTGGACTTTGATGACTTTACAATGACAAATTCAATGACTCCTATTTTGCCAATTTCCAAACTTTGTAATGGCCAATTGTACTAAATGTGATTAATTTAGCATTAAAAGTCCCTATTATGTTTTGTATGTTTAAGTAATTTGTATATTTATATATCTAATATTTATGGTATGGCCCCCTGTTGTAGGGCCCCAATGTTTCCAGAGACATAACTGAAATTTGGGGGCCTCTCCACACCTCCCCAAGATGCATCCACGCATCCATGTCCCCAAAACTTAATGGAATATTTTCCAGAAGTTTAGTTAGGAAGACATATTCTACTTCAAAAATTAAAATGAAATCAGGGATGTGGTCTCACTGTAAGTGGTTCTCTGTCAAAGCATATTTGACTACCAGAAGATTTGTTAAACTCTAGAAGGCCAGATTTAACTAGCTCCAGCAGCGAACAGGAATGCCAAAGATTTCCCAATGTCCCCTTCCAAATTTTTATCATATGTGAAAAAATAGTTAAATTTCTTTCAGCTATGTACAAGAAAGAAAAAAGGTGTACCTAATGTTTCATACAATGGTTGTTCTAAACAATCATGAAGCATAACTACCAAAAAGGCATTTCTACATAATTTTTAACCTTTCTCAGTTAGTAAATGTCTTGCAAGACATTTCTATAAAACAAGGATTGTTTTCATAAAAATATAATTGAAGAGAAAACATATGAAGCAAGAAAGTACCTAGTGATGCAAAATTCTTCATGGACCAAGACAACCTTGGTGGAACCATTTACGTCCACTTGACCTGAATGATTTTGGTACCCATAAAAATTAGTACGCAAAACTACAAAAGAAAACGAGTGAAATAGACACACTATCAATGTTCTTTGTATAGATGGAAGTTATCCATAAAGTTAGATTTTCTACATATAAAAATTGCTACAAGAACCCATTTAAGAAAAAAACAAGTTCCACTTCTATCAAGCCGCAAAAAATCCTGACTCGTATAGTAAAAGCATAATGGCTAAAACTATTAATGTTAGGAAAATCTGAGATGCATCCACTTCTAAGTTAGCAAGTGCTTCCCTAGTCGAGAAACCAGAAACTAGATTGTCCATATCCATTTTAGGTTCCCCGAAAACTAGACTTCAACGTCCTATTTTGAGCTAAAAATTTTTGAGCTAAAAATTTATATTGGCAAACACTACAATTAATAAAAACATTAAAAAGTTCAGCAATTATAAAACTTCTATCATTCTGAAAAGTTCTAACACCAAGGCACAAGGTTTCCTGGCAATTCCTTATCTAACTGGCAGTTACCATACAACGTAAAAAAAGGTCAACAGCCTGTAGATGTTCAAAATTTTGAACAGACGCAACACTAAGGTCCACATTTTTTAGCATGCTTTCTATTAAGATTTGTTGCAATTAATATCACCCTTATAGGAGAGGCTTCAGATAATTCCAAATACATCAGAAGTTATTAGTTATCAGCCTCATTCTTAAATTGAGGGTATTGCTTCAAGCCATACTATTAGAATGTAAGGAATGATCACATTCAAAAAGACAGAATTTACACAAGGCATACCATGTCCTCGAACAGGGTAAATCCTTTGACATTCAGTATATTGAAACTAGCAGAATTACCCAATATAAAATCCTAATAGAACAATGCCAGCAGTCCAGTCATAAACTTCACTCTAAAAAGACAATCCACACTTACCAAAGGCACTTTACCATGTACGATATGGTCCTACCAATGGAGTTAATAAGTGGACAAACTCAATTTTTCTAGCAAGTCCATTTTTTTGGCTGGGTAAAGTTCCACCCTAATTCACTCATTTTTTTCTGAAATTCCAACACTTTGGGTCTCTTCTTAAAATGGGCTAAAAAAAATATTGTTTTGAGGTAGATATCTCCATCTGCAATAATAAGCAAGATAGGCTAGGCAAAAGCTACAATATCAATAAAATTTTAAAGAGGGAAACTATTATAAAATGCTAATATTTCTGATCACTTGTAACACACCACCGCCTGAAGTTCCATTAGATTAGTCACCAGTGACTGCTCTCATTCTTGAGTGAAGGTTTTGGTTCATGCAGAAAAATTGGAATGGAAATAACGATCCTAATCAAAAGGACAAAACTTGCACAACACAGACCCTGCCATCCAGTAGACCAATTTCACTGACATTATTGGATTTAAAGTACAGACACTACCCCTTGAGGAAGCCTTAAAATCCAATTGCCGACGATCGGCACATTAGTGGATTGAAACTAGAGTCGCTTTAAGAAGGGAACCTATTATAAAATGCTAATATTTCTGATCACTTGTAACACCAGCACCTGAAGTTACCTTGCACTTCCAAATCAAGACCCTCAAATAAGAGGTGTAAATGGATCCAAACGTTGGATTAGTTACCAGTGACCACTCACGTTCTCGAGTGAATGGTTTTGGTTCATCTAGAAAAATTGGAATGAAAATAAATATCCTAATTAAAGGGACAGAACTTGCACAACACAAACCCTGACATCTAGTAGGCCAATTCCATTGACATTATTGGATTGAAACTGGAGACACTACCCCTTGTAGAGAAGCCTGAAAAGCCAATTATCAGCACATTAGTGGATTGAAACTAGAGTCAGTTGCCAAAGGTACTTTTACCTAAAACAAGGTACTACCAACTGCACGTCACTGTAACATATTTAACAGTATTTAGTAATATTATAGAAAATAGCATTCCTATCCTATCATAAAATAAAACTTATAAGCTTCCAATAACATTAACCTTGCTAATTCGGTTCAAGAAATGTTTGACAATACATACTTTACGTAATACTCATTCATTGTCTATAATTTAACAAATTAGGATAGGCAATTAATTAAACTGTACATCATCGAAGATCTTAATCGGGTTAGTAACCTAATGTTACTAATAAAAAAAGTAGGTAGGCATATCCACTTATACTTGTAAATCATATAGGGCAAATAATGAAAAAACTAGACTACATTTCAATGATATGACAGATTAAAAAACTAACGTAATACTGTAAGAATAAGCTAATGCCCTGTGGGGTGATGCAAACCTAAAATCCACCGGGTTTAGTTTTGAAGTGACAAAGAAATCTAGTTTACCGTATTGACAAACATGAATACTAAAGCCTTCAAGTGCGAATCTATTTGTCCTGGGCTACAGATTCACTTGTCCTAAAGATAATCGGAGTTTCACAAAAGATAAACAAAAACTATAAAATAAAAAGTAATCAAGTGTGATAATTTCAACATGTGTGCTATGTTAGGCAGCTTTTAACATAATTACTGACAAGTGTATTAAACTCTAGAGTCTACATAAAATAAATTTATTTTCAAGGCCAGTTATCAGGTTATAATCACTTACTTGGTCCCTGTGAAACTCATCCGTGTCGCTCCATCAGACTTGTGGCATCAAATCACTGACAGTTGTCTTCAATGTATCTTGAAAGCTTTTGAAGCTGATGATCTTACCAGTTTTGGCATTTATAGAACTGTTGCATCTCTGAAAGTTGGTGGTCTCTTCATTGCACTTATCTCAAGGAAATGAGAAGCCAATTGTAAATGACTAAAATGTACTCCCAGTGCCAAAACTAGCTCAACTAAAGCCTCTAAAATATGTATGTCCAGTTGTCTATTCTAGATCAAAAAAATTATAACTTATAGGCCTAAGTACAGTTGGAGTTGCAATCAGCTTCCTGTTAGGGAAAACTTCACAATTTTCAATGTTTTATGTATCCAGCATGGTAGCATAAGTTCCTCTACCTACCATGTATAATTTCCCCGGTATCAATTACACCCACTCTTCTTGTAAATGTCAAAACAATTTACACTCAGACCTGTTACAGGTCAAAGTACACAATTGACTACAACAAGGTTTCTAAACTTCAGCTAGAAAGAGCAAGGAGCCACTACTTTCTCCCTCGTAGAAGCTAAGATAAACTGATGGCATTCATTGGCAACCTTAGCACTGTTGTACAACAATGGCCTGCATAATATTTAGAAATTATACTAGGCCAATGTGCATCACCATCAATTGATGACACATTTTCTAAATCAGATGCAAAGCATAACCACACATCCCCTTAACAAATAGTAGAACAGAAAAAACACAAACTTCAAAATACTCTATCACAATTGCTGATTATTTAGAGGGCCTTTATATAGCTTGGCTCTCCTATAATTAATTGCAAGGTGACCTACGATTCCCAGTGCAAAGATCTCAAATTTCATAATAAACATCCACAATCATACAGGTACCACAAAATGTTCCCTAAATACACTACACCAGAACATGGTCTGACGTAAAATAAAACAAATAAGAAACTAAATTACTGCAACTCCAGAACTGCATAATTGCAAATCTTATGGCAATCATAAACCAAGACCAGCACCGCATACAGCGTGATCTAATACAAACAGATAAATTCTACAACTTGGAAGAAGAGAAGGTGAGACTCTTATTTCATGCTCCTGAAGAGGGAAAGAAGAGATGCTGCAACACTTTACTGGCAATCTTCTGATTTTCTAGTTTTTAAACACATTTCTAGGATGCACCGCACCCACCCCACCATAAACACTTTCTATACAAACCATTCTTGCATCTTCATCCTTGAAGCAGTGCTCAGATGGAGCATATTACACATAGGGTCCTAAAACAAATACAACTAAACATCAGACAGTATAATATTCTCTACTGTAACACTGAAACTGACACTAGTTATGTGATATTTTAAGGCAATCTGATATTGACAAAATGTCCTGTAGAAAATAAAAATAATATTTGCACAATATTCATTCACTAGTATCCACCACTAGTATTTCTTTGACGTGCACTGAAAGCAACATCTGGCTTGCTTAATTCCAATAAAGCAGAATATGTTTCTCTAAAGTGTATAACCTGCCACTAATATTTGCTGCAAATTGCAAATTTAAATTTACTATGAAACATAACATTGAATACTATATGTAGATATCCAGGATAAACTTGGCACCATACTACGAAATCCTTTGGTGCATATCTCACACTACATATAATATATAGCAGGAATTTCAAGTGTTAGAAATAAAGTCGTTCATTTCCTCACAATATTGTAAGTACTTTTTTCCATTTCCCAACATTTTGCCATCTAATTCCCAAGTAGAAATCCAGGCTAGTTCAAGATATAATGTAGTTTAAAATATCTATTCCTTCCACAACCAAATACTGGGCATTCAGTTTACTCTAAAATTGAAAGACAGGTCATTAAGATTTGAAAAGTACTTTCAAATATGGAAATTGTCTCGTATTTCAAATTGAAAACAGTGAAAACATCCATCCAAAATCCTAAAAACTATGCTATCTCTACTCCTGCACTGAATAACACTAGAAATTCGATCACAAATTAGGCTTCCTATAAATACTATCTGCCACACTACTCTCCAACCTCTTTTATTTTCACATAGTTCCAAAAGACATGAGCAATGTGCTTCCCTCACTGGTATTGTAATACCAATTTGGCAAGTACAAAAAGGAATATTCAGCATCCTCAAATGCATGAGACATCACAAGAATGCCATACCTCACTGATCTCTGTTAACTCATTTAAAAAAGCACAAGGGGCCTGCTTAAAATTCCCTTCGAACATTCAAAATGCTTCCTGCTGTAATATTTCAAATTTTACTAATGTTCAAAAAATCCTGCTGTATATGTACGCAAATAACTTGAATGGTTGAATCTAACAAACCAGGTTAAGGAAAGCCTTGATATTAATAACATATCCCTTGGAATTACTCTACCAGATGAGACGAGATCATGGTATGCAACTTAGCAATCTGCATGAGAATTGAAAAGCATGCATGGTTCACCCACCACAACAAGAAAGATGGTAATCTCCTTATTAATACTAATACTAGCATAGAACAATCATAACCCCAATCATATCAAGCACCGAGAGATCAGAAACCTTGAAATGCACTTGGTAGACCTCGGTTTATGACAGGTCTGTGCTAGTTTTTCCCCCAGGCCAGCTGACTTTGTTGACATGCCTCACTCGATGTCACTACACAGTTAGGGGTCCTAACCAATTCCAACAGATTCACACTGGATACCATCAATGAAATGTAAGTGAGTGCTCAGAGATATACCCCATCTCAATGGTAAAATTAAAAAATTAGCAAGCGTAGATCCATCTAAAACCCTAGAAAGATCATAAGAATGTGTTAAATCAAAGATGTTAGTTTACAAGATAAAGCATGTTTTATTTAAGTCAACCTGTTGACTTGAATACTTCCATATGGGCACAAGGATGGAGAACAGCACAACTTTGCTTTTAGAAGGGGAGAAGAAAGACAGGTGGAACCTGTTAGTAGATGAGTTAAGAGTCATATAAGACAGGGTATGGCAGATTCGCTGGCCTGGTCACAAGAGAAAGCCTTTGGGGAATACACTGCAAAATTGGGGTACAAGGTCAAGAGGTCTGGAGAAGTGCAAAGAAGAAGTATGGTGGTGGGACAAGATCTGGAAAATAAAGGCCCCCGAAAAGTCATAAAATATTCCTTTGGCTAGCTCCCCTGACAGAGTTCTAACATGGGACCCAGCATTTGTTGTCTTTGCAGGGGAACTGAAGAAAACATTAGTCATTTGATGATACAGACAGGGTATGGCAGATTCGCTGGCCTGGTCACAAGAGAAAGCCTTTGGGGAATACACTGCAAAATTGGGGTACAAGGTCAAGAGGTCTGGAGAAGTGCAAAGAAGAAACATGGTGGTGGGACAAGACCTGGAAAATAAAGGCCCCCGAAAAGTCATAAAATATTCCTTTGGCTGGCTCCCCTGATAGAGTTCTAACATGGGACCCAGCATTTGTTGTCTGTGCAGGGGAACTGAAGAAAACATTAGTCATTTGATGATACAGACAGGGTATGGCAGATTCGCTGGCCTGGTCACAAGAGAAAGCCTTTGGGGAATGTACAAGGTCAAGAGGTCTGGAGAAGTGCAAAGAAGAAACATGGTGGTGGGACAAGATCTGGAAAATAAAGGCCCCCAAAAAGTCATAAAATATTCCTTTGTTGTCTAACATGGGACCCAGCATTTGTTGTCTTTGCAGGGGAACTGAAGAAAACATTAGTCATTTGATGATACAGTACCCATATACTCAACAAATCTGGAAGGATGTAGAGAAGATAACTGACATTTAAACGTTTGTACTGGTACTTCTGTGGAGCAAGCATTAAAAATTTGGTTTAGGAAAAAAGAATTGAAGATTTTAAAAGATCTTCCATGTTTAACCTTGAGATGCAATTAGTAGGTCTAAGGTTTAAATGGGTCTATGCTAGTTTTTTTCAATTTATCCAAGCATACACACACACACCCACATACATATATAAACATTTACATACATATACATATGTAAACATTTACATACATATACATATGTAAACATTTACATTCATACATATATATACACACATATATACATACATATAATATATAAATCTACACACGCACGCGCACACAGATATATATATATATATATTTCACAACCCAAACTTTTCATGATTGTATATTATCGTTGTGATGCTTAATTTGGCCTTGCGCCAATACTCTTTAAGCTATTGAAGGTGTTCTAGATCAAGTCAGTACCTTCAAATTCAAGCCCAACAAAGGCAATGACTTGATTTAGAATACCTTTAATATCTTCTAGAGTATTGGCACAAGGCCCCCTATACTATAAGCCAAATTTTGTTAAAGCACTCTTACTCCAAATCTCCTATGACTTTCCAAATGTATTGACAAGGATTGGGTCATCGCCAATCTCATCGTATAGATAGTCAACTAACAATTTTAAACCCAATCCTCGAGGAGCCCCTATTTTTGGATATACCCTTAAACTCCTTCAGCAACAATGGATCCATGTACTCCCTACTATACCTTACTGTGCCTCTAGGCCAATGAATTTTAAAAACTAAACTATTTAACAACGCAAAATCCTATACATCTTAGCTACATAGAATATTACATTTCAAATAATAGCTCCATACATTGACTACCATACTAATTAATTTAATACCCATTCTAGTAGTGTACCAATAGTACACCATTATAACTTTAGGATTTTATGCTGAATGCACAATCCCAATATTATGTTTCCATATATCCTGCCGGTAATCATGACCTTACACTCACAAACCAACAAGAAATAGATTGTCTAAAATCACAAAAGCCAACCTTTCATCCTATATATAAATACATGTACATGTACATAAAATAACTTGATTCAAGCAAAATCCTATTATATCAAACAGCTTTTGAACAGAAGAAAATTTTCGGAATGCATGAGTATCATATAACATGCATATAGCAACAAAAATGTGCAAAATTCGAGGTCGAAAATTCTGCTAAATCTAGCGAATGGTCTTAAAAAAAGTCTTTACATAATCAAAACATTAACTCCTCGGGCCTTTCAAGTAGTAACAAGAAAATATTGTTCTGCTAAGTCAGCTCCATGTTTCAAGAAGATGAAACAAATATCAAAATACTTATAACTGAACCACTACTAAACCACAACTCCAATGAAGTATAAATGAAAGTCCTTGACTTGCACATTTTCATCTACATTAGCTTCTTGATTCTTCAAATCCTGGTAGCTTCAACCACAAAATACAGTTAAATAGTGATGCATCTACGGCAGCACATTTCAAGTCCATTTTGTGCAGTGCCATTTATCTACGTACATGGGAACGCTGCATTTCATATGCTCCCCATGGAGCAGCTCCAGCCCCATACTGACCACCACTTTCTGCACCCCCTTGGGCCTGCAAATATCAAAATACAAAATATATAACCTTAATATCAAAAATATATAACAAACCTTACTCCTATTTATACCATTTCAATTTAATGTCGAAACTGTATGGCATTGTGTTTCAAATGAGAAATAAAAACATACCGGGTGCACGCCATAACCATCACCATAAGCACCACCCGAGTAGCCCATTTCTGCACCACCATAGTTCCCAGCATATGCTCCACCTAATAGAAATACCACAAATTAGCTAACTCTTGAGTCTTAACTCAGCACACATTTGACTTTGTTACAATTAGCTTAAACTAAAAGAATTAGTTACGAAAAATAGGATAAGGATAAATCAAGGACTTCAGAATGTAAAATACTTGGACAAATAAACTAAGAGATCTCGAATCAATATACTAGTTTACCAGGGTTTGCAGCAACACGCCCTCTCTTGTCAGCATTTGCAAGCTCAGCTCGAAGTTTCTCAACTTCACGAGCCATTGAGATCAAGTTTTTCTCCATTGCCTGACCCTGCTCCAGCTGGTCAGCACGTGCCTTCTTCTCATATTCAATGGCAGTTCTGCAGTTATATATTCAACAATAGAATACAAAAATAAACAAACAAGTTCATCATCTTTGGAGTGTTTTGTAGATTATAATTACAAAAAAATCAGCAATACAAATGTAAGCAATGCAAAATAAGTATGACCATGCATATGAGCAGCTGCATAATATTACATACAACATTTGCATAGTATTAAATAGACTAAAAGAGATTATAACTACCTTGCTCGTTGCAGCTCCTGGTGCATGCTTTCTATCTCTGCCCTCATGGCACCCACCTGCTGCATATCTGCTCGAGCTCTCACCAAATCTTGTGTAAGTGCTTGCACCTGAGCTGTCATTTCTTGCCTGATAGCACCCATCTTCTGATTATCTGCACGCAGCTGCATAAGTTCAGCTTTCATTGGCTCATTTGCACGCAAATCTGCTTCTAGCTTCATAGATTTGTCATACAACTCCCTGAGATGGTGCTCTTTGTCAGCCTGCATATTAGCAGCCATATGATTCATGTGTTGCAGCTCCTGCTGCGCTGATGCAAGTTCCTGTCGTAAAGCTACATGAGTGGCAGCAAGCCGCTGATTCTCCACAAGTAGTCCCTGAATCTCTTGATGCTGAGCTGCAAGCTTCTCCTCGATCAATGCAGGGTGTGGGGGCAGAGGACCTGGGCCTCTTCCAAAGGGGCCATCACGAATCTCTTCAACAAGGCCAGGATGAGGTGGCAAAGGCCCTGGACCCCTGGCATAAGGGCCCTCTCGCATTGGAGGCATTCCCCGTGGACCGCCCTTAAGAGGGTGTGCAGGTAGGCGATTTCTTCCAGCCATTGTGAAAGTTAGAATCAGCCTCTTTCCTGATTGATGAGATGTACAACCTATTATTGACTAATTTTTATGCCATATATTTAAAAAGCCATAAATACATAAATTTCATAATTAGGAAATTTTATATTCTTAAGGAATAATTGATTTTTAAACTCCTATGCTAAGAAGTCATAAATGAATAAATTTCGTAAATGAGCTGATACACCCCACACTAACAAGATCGTAAATACCCAAAATCCTTGACATAATTTCGATTTAAATTATGTTTAAAATTAAATTCCAATTCTGACTCTACATGAAGAGGTCTTATAGACCGGGTAGATTGCGAAAACCGGTAAACAAGCAAATATGATGCAGAATGTGAAAGTCAACCGTTGACGAACAAACAAGTATCAGAACAAACAATTATTACTAATGCATAACACAGTGTCACTGAAAACTCAATGTCAACGTGAGCAAACAATGATAAACTGCAATGATTGGCAAAACAAAACTTCATCTGCAACTTTTCGAAGGTGCTTCATCTATGAACTCGAGAGCCATTACATTGCTCGGAATATGTCAGGCATATCACAAGCATGCACATTTGTGGCTCATTTTTAGAGCAAACCGCTGATAATAAGCACTTTCCTCCAGCTAAACTGGAGCAGAAAGAGGGCACTCTGACGTCAAAAATACCCAGTACTTACATCTGACCCCAAGAGCTTATATAGGCTTCTGGGGAGAACTCAAGCACCGTTCATGGCGTGAGACGCCACCATCTTTACCACCAAACAATTTTCAACACCATGCCACGACCACGGTGGCGATTGTCAAAACAATAGAAAATAGCATGCAATAAAATTTGCGTAGTTGTCAAAATATGCGCTAAAAATTTAAGAAAATAAAAAATAAAAAAACTAGGGTTTATTTCTAGTCGAATTAGTAAAGACTCAAGACAAGCAGTCTTTGCTTAAAAACTTTCAGCGGCTCGTGAGGGTTTACTACACATGCAATCCACAAACGAACGGAACTTCAATATGTAACAAGCTATTAGAAACAGAGTCTTAAACATAAAATATAGTGTAAAATATATTAAGATCAAGGTCATTGCCATGAGAACTGCAAATAAAATTCCTATTATACTATAACAAGCTCTGCAAATTAAAATATGTATACAAACGCAAGCCCTACAGCAAAACCGCAAAGCAGCCGAAAAAGAAAACAAAGAATAAAAAGGACCCAATTGAAAACCCCATCATGCAACAAAAAGATCCCTCAAACCCTCGTGCATACAACAAAAACACCAGAGAAGCTTCATGATACTTTTAGCTCTATCCAATAAAAAACTAAAGAAACCCAGCAAACAAATATGTGCACTGATTGAACCGTGAACGTATATGAGCAGAAAAACTCACAGGACGAACGAAAACAGAAACACCGGTCATTTTTCCACTTAAAAATGATCTAATTTGCCAAAACATAGACAGGCATGAGAAAATACGGAGGAAAAATAAGCTAGAAAAGAACCTGTTGTGTGAGCAGGAAGGGCCGAAGAAAGAGATAACGAAGAGAACAGAGCAGTATGGTGTTCTCGCTCTTTCCTTTCTTTGTTGTCTTGGTCAATATATTATTATAAGGGTTTTGTTTTGTTGAATTGCCCTGTGATTAGGGTTTACCGATTACTGCCGGTCTCACTTTTGCTCCAACGCTACCTTCATTTGTTTGTGCGGGTGTACCTTATATAGAATATATTCATCATATAATACATACTGGTCGGCCGAATAAAGGACATCAACATTTAGGGGAATGTTGAGGTTGATCGATCGCCTTTTACACTTTACCCTTTAAGTGTGTTAATGTGGTTTTAAAGACTCACCAAGGAGCGCATAAGTTAGTTTTGGAATCATTGGTTGGTTAAGTGAGTGGTGATATTTTTTAGTTTTGGAATCATTGGTTGGTTAAGTGAGTGGTGATATTTTTTTCCTTGATTTTATTTTTATTTTTTTAATAGCCTCTTTAAAAAAGAATCATTAGGACCAAATATGAGGGAAGGACAAAGTTTTTAATGTTTTCGTGATACTAGTTTTCAACCTTGGCCGAATAACATTAATAATTATAGAAAATTTCATAAATGGTATTTTCAATATCTTTAAAATATCTATAATATGTTAAGCAATTGGTTTGATTCCCCATTGACTTCATTTTTATCCCTTCCTTAGTTGTAGTGTATGTGTTTTATTCACTCCCTTATTGTATATTACAAGTTAGTTCCTAATGTTTTGTCTTTTATCTCATATGCTTAAAGACACCCATTTCTTCTAAGCACACCACCTTTATATAAAAGCAATGTAATTGGAAACTATCCACTCTCTTGGTTGAAATTATCATTAGAGCCTATTGTTACTCAAATTGATGCCCAAGGAAAGTCTCGCCTTGTGAGGGGGAGCTTGGGGCAACGGAACAAGCAAGTCGCCCATTGTCACTTCAAAGGCCTTGCTTTTACTTTTCTAGGTTAGGGTTTCTAACCTAAGGAGGGCCTTCCTAAAGATCGAACTAAGTCTTATCATTGTAATAAAGGCGAGTATGGACAAGAACTTGGTTGAGTTTAATTGACTTCTCAAAGAGATGGCTTCAAGGTGGGCTAAGGAAGACAACAACAAAAAATCGTTTGTAAGGAATATCAATGACAATGTATGAACAACAATGACAATATATCTAGTTAAGTAAATGAATGGTGCATGTGATATTCACAAAATTTGCTCGTGAATTATGTAGTGCATCAAACTATTTGCAATGAATATACCAACACCACATAAATTATTTAAACCATCACATGTATTATTGTTGTAACAATTTCCCAGTATGTAACTCGTACTCATATTTAAATATAATGCATAAATGCAGCGTTTGAATTAAGCACAAATGCATGGATCATATCTCATTTATACCAAACTTGACCACAAATAACAACTCTTGATGAATAGTGTTTGAGCATTATTTATGTGTTTAGATTGTATGTTGTAAATAAACAATTGTTGCAACAAATATAACCAAAGAACGTGGGATGTTTGCGTTAGAATATAGAAGATGGTGTGCTCGTTTTACCATTGACGATACCCTCGTCACCCAACCACAAGCCGAAGCCTCCCTCTGAGCACCTTAACCTTGACTGAAAATTCCTCCGGAAGCAAACCCTAGGCTAGATAGCCAAACAAAGGACAGCGCATCTCTCCCCAAGGATAGCGCGACACAAAAGACTGATCAGATAGTCCCAAACCCTAGCCAAGAGAAATCCAAGCCAATACTGAAACTAGCTGTTGCTGCAGCTGCACCTGCAACCCTCCTCCAAACCTGCGCACCAACTGCAACTGCAGTGCGCACCAACTGAGAAACTGCAATTCTGAGATGCTGTCAAATGAGAACTGGCGCCCTATATTTATAGTAATCCTGCCAGTTTGTTGGGGCCGACTTCTCCTTCTGGGTATGTGTCTGTTCAGTATATTATTATTAATTTTAGCC
>SNQJ01S0017676.1:0-15112 GCA_010110895.2 Picea sitchensis | reverse complement strand
CGTTTTACCATTGATGATACCCTCGTCACCCAACCATAAGCCAAAGCCTCCCTCCGAGCACCTTAACCTTGACTGAGAATTCCTCTGGAAGCAAACCCTAGGCTAAATAGCCAAACAAAGAGTAGCGCACCTATCCCCAAGGATATCACATCACAAAAAGATGATCAGATAGTCCAAACCCTAGCCAAGATATATTCAAGCCAATACTAAAAACTTGTTGCTGCTGCAGCTGCACCAGCAGCTCTCCTCCAAACCTGCGCACAAGACTGCAACTGCAGTGCGCACCAAACTGGGCACTGTGATTCTAAGATGTGTCAAAATGAGAACGAGCGCCGTGTATTTATATTGGTTCTGCCAGATTTGTTGGGGTCGACTTCTCCTTATGGATATGTATCTGTTCAGTATATTATTATTATTTCTGGCCGAATTCTTCTCTTAGAGGCTAATAACCTAATATAAATTATCTTCTTGAGTCGACAAGGCTTCTAGGGTTATTAGCCAACTCATTAAGGTTTTCTCTTGCTTTCCGGAATCTTCTATTCTCGTCAGGTTCACACATGGAGGTAAACACCTCCCGCAGCTACCATAATATTAACATTTACTTCCCACAAAGTGCTCCAATATCAAAATAAAGTTTGCATACATAAATGCATGTTGTTAATTTCCTAATTGTAACCCAAATCAACCTTACAAAACAATAAATAGTAGCAACAATGCAAACAGTGGCTAGGTCGTGGGATATTAACTCAAAATGTGTGTATCTAATGTAATATCAATGGGTTATTAAACATATATTCCAACACTTATGGTTAGCAATGTACCAACAATTATAACCAACAGGTATGCATATACGAGAATTGCAAATATTAATCGAATCCATAAGTCAAGGTAGCATCCAGATTTGTTACTAGTCACTTATGACATTCAATTCCAAAGTCTCATTCTCAAAACAAACTCTGCAACATGAACATATAACCTTTATAGATCATGCAATGACGATAGTCGGCCCTCAGAAACAACAAAGCTAAAGGTTAAGTGTTGATTTTATATCATGCAATGTAACTTGAAGTGTATGTTTAGACATGTGCTTCAACTCTTACCATTAGTTATAAGTTGTAAACCAAATCGATATCCATATTCGTCATTTATTTGTTGAGATTCGACGTAAAATTCTACTTATAAACTATGATTGATGGAAATCAACCCCAAGATATGGCAACGATAGGAAGATTGAAGAGCAGATCCTTCAAGAGATCATGTCACTTGGCACTGGGAATAAAACCAAACCCTAAATATACCGCAAATATAATATAAACCCTTGAAACCCAATTACATACACATACTCGAAATTTGGCTTATTTGAGTGATCCAGATTTATGAATGGAACGAATAAAATATAGATTTATAACAAAAACATAGAGATACAGTAAAACTTGACTTCTATTAATAAATGGAATATGTTGAAACTGTAAAAATGCAGAATGAAACAAACTCGCTCGAATGGTGGTAGCATATCTCTAAGAAGAGATGTGATGGCTACGTGCATTCACCAAAGACAGTACAATTAGGTCGAAAGGCCTTTTTATCATAAAGAAGCAATGAGTAAACACTAAACATCCAAAAACCTAACCCTAGGAGATGAAACACCAAAAGGTTTGTGGGCACCAATGGGGTTAGTTGATACGCCAACTTCCGAAGGGCATAATTTTGCATACGATCTTTGTTTGGCACGCTCGGTAGCCCGTTGGAAAGTTCTAGCTGAGAAGTACACATTTCGACTAGGCCCAAGCCAAAGCCTACAAATATGCCTAGGCCCCACGACGTCAAAAAACATTGTTTAGGCCTCAAAACGGCCCTAGAAGTTCAAGACCTGAAAAAATGTAGAAAAAAAACTGCCAAAATGGAAAATTGTTCTTTAAGCCACTGGAATAGGTGGGTGGCCACTGATATCCACATGGATCAGTCCTCCCCCCATTAGGAAGCAATGGTCTCCATTGCGTTGAGTTCCCTAATCAGATGGGGTAACTTCTGTTGAACTTGGCTCCAGGTGAACCACTTGCCTTGGTGTAGGAGTTGCCCTGCTTTGACAATCCAATAAAGTTGGATCCTCTGTTAAAGAGTGCCCTTAACCTGAGTGTCCACAATCTGATCAATGGTGGCTTGTTCCATGTAGTCAGGATTGAGCTTTGTCAGTGTCAACTATTCTTCCATCTATGATGTGTCCAATAATGGTGGAAAGTATGGTCGAAGGAGGTCCATATTGAACACTAGGTGAAAGCCAAGGAAGGGGGTAATACTTAGCTCAAAAGCATTGTCACCCATAGCCTTAGTGATGGTGTAAGGTCCATAGCGAAGTGGACAAAGCTTCTGATGGGCTTCTGTAAGGCGCTCTTTCTGCAAATGCAACCATACCTTGTCTTCCACCTGAAACTTGTGTGGCACCCGGTGTTGATCATGGTGTTGCTTGTACTTAGCATTGGATATATGTAAAATATCATGAACTTGTCGGTGGATGTGTTGAATCCATTCAATAAACTCGGTGGCTTTGTCGAACTCGGATTGAATGGGGAATGTTGAGGTTGATCAATCGCCTTTTACACTTACCCTTTAAGTGTTAATGTGGTTTTAAAGACTCACCAAGGAGCACATAAGTTAGTTTTGGAATCATTGGTTGGTTAAGTGAGTGGTGATATTTTTTATCATGATTTAATTTTTATTTTATTTTTTTAATAGCCTCTTTAAAAAAGAACATTACAAGTGGGCCAAATATGAGGGATAGACAAAGTTTTTAAAGTTTTACTAATATTAATTTTCCACCTTAGCCGAATAACATTAATAATGAAAGAAAATTTCATAAATGGTGTTTTCAATATCTTTAAAATATCTATAATATGTTAAGCAATTGGTTTGATTCCCCATTGACTTCATTTTTATCCCTTCCTTAGTTGTATTGTATGTATTTTATCCATTCCCCTATTGTATGTGTTTTATTCATTCCCCACCTTTAGAAATGATGTTACAAGTTAGTTCCTAATGTTTTGTCTTTTATCTCATCTGCCTAAAGACACCCATTTCTTCTAAGCATGCCACCTTTATATAAAAGCAATGCAAATGGAAATTATCCACTCTCTTGGTTGAAATTATCATTAGAGCCTATTGCTACTCAAATTGATGCCCAAGGAAAGTCTATCCTTGTGAGGGGGAGCTTGGGGCAACAAAACAAGCAAGTCGCCCATTGTCACTTCAAAGGCCTTGCTTTTACTTTTCTAGGTTAGGGTTTCTAACCTAAGGAGGGATTTCTTAAAGATCGAACTAAGTCTTATCATTGTAATAAAGGTAGGTATGGACAAGGACTTCGTTGAGTTTAATTGACTTCTCAAAGAGATGGCTTCAAGGTGGGCTAAGGAAGACAACATCAAAAAATTGTTTGGAAGGAATACCAATGACAATGTATGAACAACAATGACAATATATCCAATTAAGTAAATGAATGGTGTATGTGATATTCACAAAATTTGCTCCTGAATTATGTAGTGCAACAAACTATTTGCAATGAATATACCAACACCACATGTATTGTTGTTGTAACAATTTCCCAGTATGTAACTCGTACTCATATTTAAATACAATGCATAAATGCAACGTTTGAATTAAGCACAGATGCATGGATCATATCTCGTTTATATCAAACTTGACCACAAATAACAACTCTTGATGAATAATGTTTTAGCAATTTTTATGTGTTTAGATTTTATGTTGTAAATAAACAATTGTTGCAACAAATATAACCAGAGAATGTGGGATGTTTGAACACGCTTTTCTAGGTTAGGGTTTCCAATCTAAGGAGGGATTTCCTAAAGATCGAACTAAGTCTTCTCATTGTAATAAAGGCGGGTATGGACAAGGACTTGGTTGAGTTTAATTGACTTCTCAAAGAGATGGCTTCAAAGTGGGCTAAGGAAGACAACAACAAAAATTCGTTTGCAAGGAATATCAATGACAATGTATGGTCAACAATGACAATATATCCAGTTAAGTAAATGAATGGTGCATGTGATATTCACAAAATTTGCTCTTGAAATATGTAGTGCATCAAACTATTTGCAATGAATATACCAAAACCACATAAATTATTTAAACCATCACATGTATTATTGTTGTAATAATTTTCCAGTATGTAACTCATACTCATATTTAAATACAATGCATAAATGCAACATTTGAATTAAGCACAGATGCATGGATCATATCTCATTTATACCAAACTTGACCAAAAATAACAACTCTTGAGTGATAGTGTTTTAGCATTATTTATGTGTTTAGATTGTATGTTGTAAATAAACAATTGTTGGAGCAAATATAACCAAAGAATGTGGGATGTTTGAACATACTTTTTAAAAATTTGATCACAATGTATCAATTTATCACGTTGGGTGTTTACTTGCCCCAAAGTGCTCCAATATCAAAATAAAGTTTGCATACATAAATGTGTGCTGTTAAAGCCCTAATCGTAACCCAAATCAACCTTCCAAAACAAGAAATAGTAGCAACAATGCAAACAGGCTAGGTCGTAGGATATTAACTCGAAATGTGTGTATCTAATGTAATATCAATGGGTTATTAAACATATATTCCAACACTTATGGTTAGCAATGTACCAACAATTGTAACCAACATGTATGCATATACTAGAATTGCAAATATAATCGAATCCATAAGTCAAGGTAGCATCCAGATTTGTTACTAGTCACTTATGACATTCAATTCCAACATCTCATTCTCAAAACAAACTCTGCAACATGAACGTATAACCTTTATAGATCATGCAATGACGACAGTCGGCCCTCAGAAACAACAAAACTAAAGGTTAAGCGTTGATTTTATATCATGCAATGTAACATGAAGTGTATGTTTAGACATGTGCTTCAACACTTACCATCAGTTATAAGTTGTAAACCAAATTGATATCCAAATTCGTCATTTATTTGTTGAGATTCGACGTAAAATTCTACTTATAAACTGTGACTGATGGAAATCGACCCCAAGATATGGCAACGATAGGAAGATTGAAGAGCAGATCATTTAAGAGATCATGTCACTTGGCACTAGGAATAAAACCAAACCCTAAATATACCACAAATATAATATAAACCCTCGAAACCCAATTACAGACACATACTCGAAATTTGGCTCACTTGAGTGATCCATATTTATGAATGGAACGAATGAAATATATATTTATAACAAAAACATAGAGATACAGTGAAACTTGACTTCTATTAATAAAGGGAATATGTTGAAACTATAAAAATTCAGAATGAAACAAACTTGCTTGAATGGTGGTAGTGTATCTCTAAGAAGAGATGTGATAGCTACGTGCATTTGCCAAAGACATTACAATTAGGTCGAAAGACATTTTTATCATAAAGAAGCAATGAGGAAACACTAAACATTCAAAAACCTAACCCTAAGAGATGAAACACCAAAAGGTTTGTGGGCACCAATGGGGTTAGTTGATACGTCAACTTCCCAAGGGCATAATATGCATACTATCTTCGCTTGGCACGCTCGGTAGGCCGTTGGAAAGTTCTAGCTGAGAAGTACACATTTCGACCAGGCCCAAGGCAAAGCCTACAAATATGCCTAGGCCCCACGACGTCAAAAAACATTGTTTAGGGCCTCAAAACGACCCTAGAAATTCGAGACCTGAAAAAATGTAGAAAAAAAACTGCCAGAATGGAAAATTGTTCTTTAAGCCAGTGGAATAGGTGGGTGGCCATTGATACCCACTTGGATCGGTCCTCCCCCCTTGGGAAGCAATGGTCTCCATTGCGTTGAGTTCCCTAATCAAATGGGGTAACCTTTGTTGAACTTGGCCCCGGGTGAGCCACTTGCTTTGGTGTAGGAGTTGCCCTGCTTTGACAATCCGATAAAGTTGGATCCTCTGTTAGAGAGTGCCCTTAACCTGAGTGTCCATGATCTGATCAATGGTGGCTTGTTCCATGCAATCAGGGTTGAGCTTTGTCAGTGTCAACTACTCTTCCATTTATGATGTGTCCAATAATGGTGGAAAGTATGGTGGAGGTTCATATTGAACACTAGGTGCAAGCCAAGGAAAGGGGGAATACTTAGCTCAAAAGCATTGTCACCCACAGCCTTAGTGATGGTGTAAGGTCCATAGCGAAGTGGACAAAGCTTCCTATGGGGTCCTGTAAGGCGCTCTTTCTACAAATGCAACCATACCTTGTCCCCCACCTGAAACTTTTGTGGCACCCAGTGTTGATCATGGCATTGCTTGTACTTAGCATTGGATTTATGTAAAATATCATGAACTTGTTGGTGGATGTGTTGAATCCATTCAATAAACTCGGTGGCTTTGTCGAACTTGGATTGAGCATGGGATGATTTTGCTTATGTGGACGTAAGGGGTAGTGCGAAATCAATGGGACCCAATGGTTGAAATCCCAGCCCCACTTGAAAGGGGCTATGGTCGGTCGAGCTATGGAGGGATTTGTTGTAGATGTGTTGAACATAGGGGAGACTCTCATCCCATGTGCATGGATGTTTGTAGTTGTACATGCTCAATATATGCATGATCATCCTTTTGACAACCTCTATCTGACCATCAGTTTGGGGGTGGAAGGCAGTGGATTTGGTGAGTTTGGTGTCCAACAATAACCAGAGGCTCGACCAAAATGTGCTTAGGAACCTGTTGTCCCGATCTGATACGATGATCTAGTGATATCCCAAAATGTACCCACACTCGTTTGAAGAAGAGCTTGGCAATGGCCTCCATCGTCATACTCTTATTGTAGGCTGTCAGAATGGCCATCTTAGAAAACCGATCAACAACCACAAAAACATAATCATTGCCTTGCTTGGTTGAAGGAAATCCAAACATTTCCCAGGGCCTGTCGAGAGTAGGCAAAGGGCCGGTGTATAGGCCTTGCTTCTTAATGGTTGGTTTGGCAATGACACAAGCAATGCAAGACCTAATGTACTTATTGACATCATGTCAAAGTTTCGACCTATAGAAATACTTATGTAGCACTGCCATTTTCTTTTCCACACCAAATTGTCTTGCCATCTGACTGTAGTGAGCTTCCCAAATCAGCATTGCACGCTCTCTTGAAGGAACACAGAGATGGCCTAGATGGCACAACAATCCATCTTGAAGATGAAAGTCAGAGACAGTCGTGCCTATGCCCAACATCTAGTAATTGGTAGTGAAGTCAGGATCATTCTTTTAGAGTTGGGGCCACCCAGAGGTGCCATGTTTGTATGAGTGGAGCAACGTGGTTAGTGCTTCAATTGGAGGTCGAATGAGGTAGTTCGTGATGCAATTGGTGCTCCATCTATTATATTTGATGTTGATATGGAACTATTGCAAGTATGCGGACCACTTTTGACGACAATCGTTCTGCAAATTGCCTTGTGTTTGCATGAACTGCAAAGGCTTGTGATTAGTGTGGATGATTGTCTCCTTCCTGAGAATGTAATGCTTCCATTAGCAGCAAGCTTGTACAATGGAATACATTTCTTTGTCATGTGTGGGGTACTTACGGATTATATCTGGTAGTGTCTCGCTATGATAGGCCACTAGATGATCGTGTTGAGTGAGAATTGTGCCCACAACATAGTTTGAAGCATCAGTCTCAATCTCAAAAGGTTGTTGCAAATCGAGCAAGGAGAGCACCGGGGCTAAGCACGAGAAATTGTTCATATCATCGAACGCTTTTTGTTGTGACTTTTCCCACGTGAACTTTGTTTTTTTGTTTTTCCACTACCCTTGGTCACTTGGTTGAGGGCACATGTAATATGGGAGAATCCCAACATGAACCTGCGATAGAAGTTGAAAAGTCCTAAGCAACTCCGAAGCTCGGTTAGTGTGGTCGAGGCTGGCCACTCACAAATGACCTGGATCTTGGTTGGATCCACATGTACACCATGCTCATCGACAATGTAGCCTGGGTATTAGACCCTAATCATGTCGAAGGAGAATTTTTCCAAGTTAGCATATAGCTTGTGTTGTTGCAGAGTATGAAGGAACTATTGAATATGTTGCAAGTGTTTCACCCAACTCTTCTTGAAGATGAGGATATCATCCAGATGCCATTACAAAAGAATTGGTAAAAGGTTGCAAGATATCGTCCATCAACCTCATGAAATTTGTTGGGCCATTCATCAAACCAAAGCGCATAACCAACCATTCGAAAAGACATTCTTTGGACTTGAAAGAAGTGTTCCATACATCAGTCTATTCTATTGGGACCTAGTGGTAGTCAGACTTCAGTTCAATCTTACTGAAGTACTTGGCTCCCTTGAGTTGGTCAAGAAGGTCGTCAATTCGAGGAATTGGGTATCGATTCCTGACTATGATTTTGTTCAGGGTCTTGTAACCAATGTAGAGTCTTCATGTCTCATCTTTATTTTGTACGAGTACAATTGGGCTTTTGTAGTGAGAGGAGCTTAGCCAAATGTGCCCCTTTTGAAGAAGCCCTTGAATCTGGCATTTGATTTCCTCATTTTTCAGAAGAGAGTGGTGATAGAATGTCCCATTAGGTAGAGCTGCGTCGGGGGTTAGATTGATTGAATGCTTGACATGACAGTGCAAAGGTACCCCAATGGGTGAAGAGAAGATGTCTTTGTATTCTTCCATGACCCTCTCCACCTACTTCTGCTATGTGGAGATGCCCTGTGTCAAGACCATGGATGTGGTTGGGACCTTCTACTCACTTTGAGAGTGAATCATGAAGAAGACAAATTTATCTATATGGGAGATGACCTTCCTGCATTGCTTAGCAGAGATCAGAGAAATGGCGATAGGCAAATCTACCTCTGGTATCGTGCACAATTGTTTGCCCAAAGTAATAATAACACTGCGAGGTCTAGACTCATATACAACATGACGTTTCCACAAGTATGGTTGGCCTAAAAGAACATCACAAACTTCAAGGGGGGGAATATCACATAATACCTCATACTTGAAGGGCTTGATGTCGTAGGGAAATATCACACAATACCTCATCCTCATCCCAAAAGATGTGTGTCGGTGTCAAATCATTCATAAACATTGACAACAAACTATGTCCAAGCAACATACCCTTGGCGTGAATTTTTACGCCATTGCCTCCATTGCCAGTATTAAGGATCAAAATAGAGAACACCATAACAAAGTTTGGCCAAATCATCACAAATGTCGTACAAAGAGAAATAATGTTCCATTTGAGTGACCCATCCCATGGGATCCGAGCCATCAAATTTGTTCACCTCAACTTGGAATGAAAGGCTTGGAAATGGGAAGAGTAAGTGTCTCCATGGTAGGAAGGTTGTTCAGAGGAGGTAGGGTTCAGGGATTAGCTCATCCATTTGTTAAGTTTGTCTTCGATGGAGGCGTATTGGCTCTCGATGGTCTCAACTAAGGAATTGAGGAAGCCAAGGTTGGAATTGATGTTCTAGATGTCACTCTTGTTCCAGGTGTTGTCGACGATCAAGGCAGTGATTTCTTAGTTGCAGTTGAGAGCCATTTGTGAATAAACAAAAAGTGGGTAGGTGGGTATACATAAAAAAAAAAAAAAATTGCAGGTGAAGGGAACCACAACGATCAAGGCAAAGAGAGGAATCCAGTGGGATAGATCCCAAATAAGGGTGTTGCGAAGGGTGGGTAGGTCCAAAAAATTGCTTATAAGCAATAGGTACACTGTGAGCAGGGTGAAGTGGAATCCAATGGGATAGGTCTCAAATAAGGGTGTCGACGGGACCACTATACCTTTTTTTTACTCCTGCGGAGTTATACTTCGGCCTGAAGAATACTGTAATTATGGACTGCCCAAATTGTTAACGAGGAAAATTGTGTAGGAATTTCACAATCTGGATGCAGGAGGTGTTGAGCACACACTTATATTTAGGGGGGCGGGTTGAATCAATATAAGATGATTTTTTACTTTTCCAAACATTCATCAACCATAAGAAAACAATAACATATGAGATCTATTAACTACAAAACATGGAACACAAGATTAACGTGGAAACCCTTTTAGAAGAAAACCACAAAAATTCTCTTTATAATTCTTTGTAGGCACCAACTTATTGTTACAAATATTTGTAGGCACCAACCTACTGGAGACACCAAACCCCATTGATCCTGGTAGGCACCAACCTACTGGAGACACCAAACCCCATTGATCCTGGTAGGCACCAACCTACTCTTACAAATCTTCATAGAAACCAATCCCCACCACTAAGCACCAACTTAGAAAGAGACACTGGTCTCTTTGTTTGAGCGGCACCAACCTACTCTTACAAATCTTCATAGACACTAATATACTGGAGACACCAATCCCCACCACCAAGCACCAACTTAGCAAGAGACATTAATCTCGTTGTGTGAGTTGCACCAACCTTCAATAAGTATGCTTGCTACTTCTTCCTTCACTAGGTTTGCTCGTTGCTTCTACCTTCCTCAGGTCTACTCACTGCTTCTTCCTTCACCAGGTTTGCTCACTACTTCTACCTTGACCAACTTTGACCAAAATTTGAATTTCTAAATGGTAACTTTACCAAAGCTTGGTGTTTTGGACCTCTTCCCAATAACAAACTAGTACAACGTGCCATGTATCCAATTTTGCAAACATGATTCCAAAATTTTTACCTAAGGTGCTTTTGTGTGTCTCCTCTGTTCTCTGAAATTTTCATATCCTGGAGAGTCCCAGAAAAGAAGTTATAGTGAAAATGCCAAACTTACCTGTTTGAAATTAATCTCAGGACCATTCAAAAACCCTAAATTCCACAGAACATATCTCATAAAGTAGAATGAACCAACATCTAAAATTTTTAGCCTAGATACTTTTGTATGTCTCTTCTATTCTATAAAAATTTCGCAGTGTGAAGAGTCCCATAAAATAAGTTATAATGAAAATGTTAAACTGACCTATTTGAAACTGATCCCATGACCATTCAGAAACCCTAACTTCCACAAATCATATCTCATAAAGTACAAAGAACCAACATCTGAAATTTTTACCCCATGTACCCAAAGATCTCTCCTTCGTCTCTGCAAAGTTTCACAATTGGAAATGTCCTGGGAAATAATTTATAGAGAAATTGCCAAGCTAATCTGTTTGAAACTAATTTCCAGAGCATTCAAAAACCTTGGCTTCCACAAGGCATGTATCCAAAAGTATAGCGAACCGGCATCCAAATTTTTTACCACATGTACACCAAGATCTCTCCTCCATCTCTTCAAAATTTCAAGGTCTGAAATGTCCCAAAACATAAGTTATCACAAAAATTCCAAGTTGACTTGAAATTGTTTTCACAAATCTTCCCTTTTGGAGTGATATTCAATCATTGTTCATTCATTTCTCACACACACTTTCTCTGTATACTTTCTTTTTTTTATACTTTTTCATAACTCTTGATGAAGGGCATGTGCATTAATTATATAATTAATGCCCTTTTTTTATTTTACTTTTCCAAATACCATGGGAATATACCCAAACCCTTGGGTTTGAAACCACCATTTTACTTTTTACTTTTTCACATGCACCCCTTTTTTTAATATACATGTAAACACACACACACACACACACATATATATATATCAATCTTGGAAATGTTGTGTGTATTTTAATGTCATAATATGACACTAACGACAACATTTATACTTTGACATCAATGATAATAATTCCAACGGGAGGCAGGGTTGCACAGTTAAATAAAAAGTCTCCTATGTTTCTGTTTTGTTCTATTCCGTTCCCAAGGGTTAGGGTTTTCAGGGTTCCTACAAACAAGGGTTTACCTTGTGTTATAACTCTCTGATATACATGCAAGGTTGAACAGTAGTACTCGACCCAATATCTAATGGCACCAACTAAGAAGGCTCGATTATACCCTTAGTCGTACTACTCGATTACCCGGGTATTAGAGAGTAGTATTCTCGAGTGTTGTTCTCGGTGCCACTATAGCAGTCAGGTGACCAATAAGATGATCTAAAGTTGGTTTCAATAGACCTATGGCACTCCTGATAAAAATGAAGGTACGTGGGAGTGATGGTCATGTATAAGTGTTTTCAGATATAATACTACTCGAAGGAGCACCAATAGGAGTTATAGAGGTTTCCAACAAGGTGAAACGTTTGTTTCGAGTAACCCATGAAACCGTCTCTATTTCCTACCTGTAGTCTTCCCCATCCATATTTTTACTTGTTGAACAACATGTATCTATGCTTTAAAGACGCTAGCAGTACACGTCTCTACCTTGAAAAACATTTGTCCCAAAACTTCTACAAAGGAAAGTGCTCTGATACCACTTGTAAGGTACCAAATATATTATGCAAACAGAACAAAATAACTATGATGAATACTAGCAGAAACAATAGAATATAGAGAACAACAACATGAGAAATGATACGTTTGTTGATAGAAATTCAAGCTCACTTGTCTCTTTGAGGGGGCAACCTCTAGAAAAGCAGAGCTCAGTTACAAAATAACTCTCGAGACAAAACTTTATCATGCCTTCTACTCTTATTTATATCAATTCTGTCTTCTAAAGAACACTCTAGAGGAAGATCTTTCTAGAAGTGGAAACTTCTATTAAGTCTTCTTACATTAGACTTGTTCACATTATTATATAGGCCTTATTTACTAATGTTGGTCTTGTTACATAGAAAACATAGCATTCTACCTATTTGAGGGGTTAGGGAAGTTAGGTCCCTAACACTTAAGCGCCACCTAGGGCTTGAAGGAATTCTTCAAGGCTGTGATGGAGGATTGATCCGTGAGGATTCTTTCTTAGTGCTGGACAAGGTGAACTTAAAGATGAGCCAAGTAAAAGAGAAGAGCCATTAGACATCTTGCCTTAATGCGCAAGAAAGAAACTTTAACAATTAAAGGGATGGTGAGAGATCTTACCTTAAACCCTTCCAAGTGGAGCATTAAAGCACTTATTTGGCCTTTTAGCAGCCAATTCTTTCGAACAATCTTAAAGAAAGATATTATAATCCTTGAAAATCCTAGAAAGCATCACACAAAGAGAAATATATGCACAATAGATTTCATAGCCCAACTTTTCATTAATCTCCAATGATTTCAAATGGAGGAGGACTTCTCCTTTTATAGGTGAGAAGCCTCCTAAATTACAATGTAAAACGACGTGTTACTTGAAAACCACGAGCTTCAAAATTATGGGAAAAATACAAGTTATAGTAAAATAATTCGATAATATGATTACAATGTACAATGTCTCTCTAAAAATATGTCAAATGCAATATATAAATCACATGTAAGGACCAAATAGATTCCAAAGGAGGTGTGTCTCTCAATAAACGTGTCGACGTGGTCCAAGACAAGTCAAATGATCCAACGTTTACTTCATCCATCCATGGAATGGTCCAAGAAATGTACATGGATCCCAACGCATAATACCTACTCGAAGTGATGGGTCTAGCTTCTTAGAAAGCCATTAATTGGTAGCACCTGGGGACATCCTTCGACACATCATAACAAAGGGGTTAATTTTAGAACTTGCCTAAGTCTTACCAAGGGGCACAACATTGACCCTTGCATTAAATCCGAAGACACCCATACTCCCTAAGTATCTAGGTGAAATACATGTAATAATGATTAATAATGACGAAAGGGGAAGGGAAACGAGTTCATGTGATGACCTTCAAAGTCTTAGAGATACATAGGTCTTATTATTCATTATTCATCTAACTTTATTTAGCTAGTATTTTGCTTTATGAATGCCTTCTCAAGGGAACTTAGCATTGATTTACCATCCTTGGCTTTGTTTCTTACTACCCCATTGAGCCTTTTCTTTAAATGTTCAATTCATTGAACAAGTCCGTTTTATTTAGATGTTCATAGACAAACTAAGGATAGGGGCATTGGCCTCACAGCGAGAAGCATTGCTCAAGATTAATAATTGGTTTGTAATTGTGCTCTTCACCTCTTAGCTTAGTGGCTTTGTTTATTTCAGGCCTTTATATTTGACCTTTCCTTTTGACCCGTGAGAAATCATACATGACCATGATAATGTTTTTATGTGAATGGAACAAATGAAATAGGGAGGTGGAAAGTGATTAGCATGTTTGGAATGTAGATAACACTATCTAGCTTAGACACTCGGTGATACAGGTTACTAAAGAAACAACACACTTATAAGAGAAAAGATGTTTCCCAAAGCACTACGAGGCAAGTAGCAAAACCATACAACGTTATGAAATGGAAAAAACACAATCCTTAAGTGTTTACCACTTTATGTCGAGCTAAGAAGTTATATCATCAAGTCCAAATAGGCATCGGTACATGGAATGTGATATGAAGCAAACTGAGAACCATACCACAATGCATCTATCGTCTAAGGAGTGGGGATGAAAGTGAGTTACACCACCACTGAGCTAGCACGATCAAGAATATGATGGAGATCAATGAAGAAGTCTGTTTGGATCTGGTGAGGATAAGMATGAAACCTCGTGCAATCAACAACAAGACACCCTCATTATGATATCCAAAAGTGTCACCCCTAGAAGGGGGGGGGTAACATAATCAATAATGGATTTTCGAGTCTATGGGTCCCTCTTCTTCTAAACATCCATTACAAACCAATGTGTAATGTTGTGCATTTTATATCAAAAGCTTGAAGCCTCTTGTCTCTTCTCATCCCACCACCCTAATATAAGGTGTTTTCTTAAGTCTAGCCAGGAATTATACACTCTCTACATTGAAATATCTATTGGAGTCAACGGTGTCTTGTTAGGTCAATCAGAGTAGGGTGTCTTAATCATACCCACCAAGGTTCAAGTCTCTATGATGACGATTTTGCTTGTGCATGTGCTTGTTGTACACATGTACTTGCGATTATGATTGTGGTTAAGTGCAATTAACGAGCAACTTTGGCAAAATAGACACCCCCCACTTGTGGTTCCTTAGTCAAAGGATTTCAATTAAATGTCATAAGTTGGTCGTGGTATTTGTAAACTCTCCCAGATTGGGGATGGACAAACGTTTCGCATCGATGTAATTTGAAACGAGTAACATTTTTTTTTTATCATTGGTTAAATAATGTAAGAAGACACCTAAAACATTAGAGAATGAAAAACTAATAGATA
>SNQJ01S0017675.1:99573-132929 GCA_010110895.2 Picea sitchensis | reverse complement strand
TAATTACCAATGTGACCATATTTCCTACAATGTTTTGTAGCTGTTGCTATTAAAATTCTTACGTGACGTCTGAGACAACATTTTTTACAAGGGAAATAACATCTACCATCACCCTTTTCACCCGCTTTACTTTTTTCCCCACCTCTAAGAACATTCTACGACATTTTTCCGCACAAAAATACCCTTTCGGAACCGTTGTTGTTATAGCAAGATTGTCACAACATCTTTAAGTCGTCAAATATTTATAGGCCAATTTTAGGTCACTATCATTGCAATTGCGACGATAGTGACCTAAAAATATTTCTTTTCCACCTACGTATTTTAGGTCATTTTCAATGGTCAATTTCAAGGTCAATTATTATGGTCAAAGTTCGTCGCAAGAGAGACGGACAAACTACAATTGTTGCAAGGAGTTTAGGTCCTTTTCAATGGTCAATTTAAGGTAAATTAGCATGGTCAAAGTCCGTCGCAAGAGCGATGGGAAAGTAACAGTCGTCGCTCTTGTGACGAACTTTGACCATGCTAATTTAGTCAAAATGTTGGCGTTGAGATAACAACGATTACAGGGTGGATTTAGAAAAAAATGAGCTTTTTCTCTTACATGCTGCGACGAAAGAGTACTTTCATCGCAAGTGGTCGTCGCAATTTTTTCAATATGTAGTAGTGTTTGTTTTAGCCTTTATAAAATCCAATAAGCATAATGTATTTATTTTCTCCCATTTGAAGATGTTCAAACATGATCTATTGTGGTGGGAAAGCTATGTAGATGCATTGAGGATAATCAATAATCCCATGGTTATTAAATGTAAGGACTTCAAGAGATTAAGAAATCACAATTTTATACTATACACTATAAAGAGGAGCAACTCATGAAATGGTAGTGCCTTTGGCAAAAACAAGGACAAGGTGTACACAAATACACCCATGAATTCCAAAAGTAAGCCCATCAGGATCGATGTCTCTTTGGAAGAGATAATAGTGGTGGTGAATTACATTGGAAGAATCTTTAGCAATATTTGAAGGAAATTACAACTTCTTAGTGTGAAAATAATAGATGAGGAAAGAAAGAAAGTTCTACATTTCACCGAATTCCAAGAAGAGGTAGTGACAAAAGGGCCAAGAAGAGACCAACAAGAAAAAAGACAAGAATATGGTAGCCACATCCCAAAAAATGATACATTCTAATAGGGATTGCAAACATTGTAATGTAGATGGGCACATGGATGAGAAGTGCTTGAAACTTCATCCAAAATTGCATCCAAAGTGGCATAAATCCTAGAAATGATCAAATACAACTACCAAGACAAAATATGGAATGGTATAAATCACCTTCGATGTGGACGAGCTTGGCCTAGAAACTCATGATATAGTACAACCATGTTCATTGGTTTGGATTCAAGGGAATTCTACAATGAGGATCACCAAGGTATGTAAAATCAGGTTTTCTATCAACACTAATTATGTTGATGAAGTAGAATGTGAAGTGACACCACTAAATGCTTGTGAAGTGATGTTTGTTAGCCCATATCTATGGAAAAGGGATGTGAATTTATATAATAACAAGAACAAATATTGCTTGGTTAAAGGTGGTTAGGCCTACATTATCAAAGCACACATAGGGAAAGCAAAAATGTCTTCAGTAGCAGTAGAACAAGGGAAAATCAACAACTTGAATGGAGTAAATAGGAAGCATATATCCTTCATAATTAATGGAGTAGAGGTATTAGAGAGGTGAGTGGAGGCCATGTACTTCCATGTCCTCCACATATTATTGTTTGGAGACCAAAATCCTCCCAATGAGAAGGTGTGATCCAAATAAAAATTGAATGGACTTAATGTTTAATGATAAAGAAGATTCAATGATGAAGAAGTTTGGCTACAAAAGAAGCTAGAGGTTAGGAGATTGATGATGAGGCCGTAGGAGTGGTTGATAGTGTGAAGGGACCCATGATTGTCCAATTTGTGATCGCTCACCTCCAAAGCGCTACATATCCAAGGAGAGAACAAAGTTATTAAAAGAATTTAAAAATTAAAATAGGAAAAAAAGACAAGGACAAAGGAACCATGAACCTAAACACTACATACAAGAGGAAAAAGGAGAGGAAGAGTTGGGGAAACTTAGCCTCCCAATTGATACCAACAAGTACATTTGGCCTATAACATTTTCACAATGTTGGAGACAGGGTCATTTAACAGAGAAGAGAAAGATTCTCTGAGAATTTTTCAGTGTTTGTAATCCATGGAAGCTCCATAAGGCCAAAACTTGATTGTAATTCTACAATTGTTGAGAAAACATTTGCACAATGTTGGAGATAGGGTTGTTTAGCGGAGAAGAGAATGATTGCATGAGGAATTTTCAGTGTTTGTAATCCATGGAAGCTCCATTCTTGACAAAACATTGTTGATCAAAACCATTCAAAGCTAATTTTCCCATTGGGATTCCAGGGTGTGTTAAATTGATATGTAGATTCATTATATGATATACATATTCATTTAATTATAGTTTAAATGCCTTTTTTGGTGAATTCATGTATGTATCCAATTCAATTTGATTGTAAAACAATGTGTATTCTCTTTTCCCCAAGATGTTTTTATTGGCACAATGGATACTTGTCGTAGACCATTCATATGAGTGTTGGAGGAGATTGATGGAGAATGAAATTGAGTTTTTCACTGTAATTTACTTTTCCTAAATTAAGTTCTAATTGTGATATTGAGAATTAGTGTTGTTGTCATTTCCTAGTTGTTGGTTAAAGCATTGTAGAATATAAACACTTTACACTCTTAGAATTTTATTGTCTTCAATTGATTACAATGACCATACATACCACAACAAATTATGGTCAGTTTGTTCTTAATTAAGTTGTTAGTCTACCCACAACTCAATGTCTTTTTTATTGGATTGTTGAGTTAAGCCTACAACTATCTTCTTTTATTATTCAAGCCACATTCTGCGATATGCAACACAATCATAATTTCCTTAATCTTGTGTGTTTGACGAAGCTTGTACGACCATCGTGTTGCCCACTCCAATCTCCCATAACATTTGAATAAGAAGAATGTGTGTTTGTATATTGCATGTAGCCATACATTTTCCAAGACATGTATTATCAAGATGTGTGTGTGTGTGTGTGTGTGTGTGTGTATTAATGGTCTTATGGATGTGTATGTATTAATGGTGTTATGGTTGTAGTTATAGTGTAACAACAAGAGATGCTTACACATTGCTTAAGCACATGGAAATGAATGGGCAGAGGATAACTTATTGAGTGTTGTGTGTTGTGATGACAATGTTAGAGAGTCGTGCTTAATAGAAGTATAGAGCGTTGTGTGGGCACATTCAAATAGTAGGGTATACATATGATTCATGCATGAGCCAATGTATGGTTAATAGGAAGTCATTATTGCACATTCGAAACCAATGAGTGCATTGTTTACTCTTAATGCCACATAATTGTGAGTGTTTTCTACCTATCTTCATTGAAAACATATATGAAGTATGCATAACACTCTGAAACTTTTTGTATGTTTTAAGTTGGGTGATATTGAATAGGTAGAGTATGTCGTATTGTTGTCTTGTGGAGATAGAGTTTGAGTGCACTTGAATTTTTTTCTAGGCATGAGATCATCATTACAAGAAAAAACTCACCTACTTTGAAACCAATATAAACAAAGCAAAAGAACCCTAAATTCAACTTGTTGAAGATTGCAGAGACATTACAGTTTTATTCCATAGTAACCATCAATGTTGAGGAGATGGACATGGTGTAGGCCCATCATCTATAGATCAAGTATTAATTTTTAGGAGACAGATAGGGTGTAGTTCCACCATCTATAGATCAAGCATCAATGTTGATATGGATAGGGTGTAGGCCCACCATCTATAGATAAAGCATCAATGATGATGAGACAAATAGGGTGTAGGCCCACTATCTATAGATCAAGCATCAATGTTGAGATGGACATAGTGTAGGCCCACTGTCTATAGATCAATCCTCTTTTATAAGACATATTAAAGCATGTTCAAGGGTATTTATTGGGAATTACACATTATTCAAGGCATATTCCACATATTTGTAGGCATATTTCATCTTTAACATATTTGAAGTATAGACATTTTTTTGAAGCATGTTCTACATATTTGGATGTGAGCCCTTTGTGGGAGGAGATGCCATGTGGCCCAAGACCTCAAACAAAGAACAAATGGATATTTTAAGAAATAGAAAGGTGAAAAATGGCAAGTGTAATGCAAAGGGAAAATAGGTTCCAAATCAAAATTGAACCTATAAGCGAATGGAATGTCAAATGGAACGTAATTATCACTCAAGTGGAGGTGAGTTAGGGTTAGAGGGATTTTCAAGAGGTGCAATAGGGTTAAGGAGGTCCTAAACACCTAAGATGAAGGCCATGGGAGGTGCACACTAGGTGGGAGGACAAAGTTTAGGGATTAAAATATCATTTTATGCTCTCAACCCTAAAAAGACTAAACCCTAATTTGGGATGTACAAAGGATGGAAGCCTATAAATAGAGGATAATTTTATTAAAATTCATGATCGGAAGATAGGGAATTCCCCTCAAAGCACTTAGTTGAATATATTTGGTAGGATTGGAAGTACAAGGGGGATATGATAAATATAATCTTGAGATATGATAAATATTCTTGAAATACTAAATATTCTCCTATATCAACAAAGAAGACAACAATGGGTGAATGCTGGGTTATATTATTTGCAGTGAAAGAATAGTCATTCGACTGTCTAGTCGAGATGGATCGGCTAGGTGGTAAGTCGACTAACAAGTCAAGTTGATTCTGTGGTTACATCAAAGGTTGAAGTGATTGATCAGGGAAATCGAAGTCAAAGTGATCGAGGAGAAGTTGAAAGGTTAGCCAATAGGATTATGAAAGGAGGTTGAGTGGTAGCTGACTGAAGATCGACTGGTAAACCAACTGAAGCCGACTATAATAGAATACCAAGATTCGCGAGATTGCAGTCAATCATTTACGTGGATCTATAATTTTTTTTGGGTGCCATGATTTAGGTTTTTGCATGTTGTAAAGCCTATAAATAAGGCACATTGTAATTGTATTAAGTTGATGTTACTGCTAATATTCAACAAAAGGTTATTGGTCATGTCGATGTAAGTTGAATGGTTTCAGGGTTGTTCTTGTGTAAAGTAAGAGAGTATGATGGTGATTGTGCGTTAGGTGTAGACCAAGGTTAGTCATGTAACTCTTTATTCAATTAATGAACAAGACAAAAAGAGAGCAAGAATCTCAAGGAATGTTGGCTTTCCCAATTTTGGGTTTCCAAGGTAAAATATCTGTGTACTATGTCTGTTTCTCATTTTTCTCTTGTTTAAATCTTCCTTTTCTTTCCTAGTTGGTTTAGTGTGAGGATTAATTTCCGAACAAGTGGTATCATATTTATCTGAGCCATTCTGATACAAGAGATACTAGATTGCAGATCTTAGATTTGAGCTAAACCTAGGTCCAGTGGGAGTTGTAAGTCAATGATATTTAAAGTTGTGCTTGAAAGAATGACAAACAATTCGAGGATAGAGATAAAAAAATTTGCCAGAATTTTGAGATTTGGAAGCTTAAAATTGAAGATCTCCTTGTAGATCGAGAACAATGGGAGGCAGTATGCCCATGAACTGTTCCAATGGGTATGTCGAGGGAAGAATGGGAGAAACTTGAAATAAAAGAAAGGAGTATGATTTGAGTTTGTCTTGCAAATTTGGTATCACTGAATGTCTCAGGTGAAGACTCTGTAAAGAATGTGTGGGGCAAGTTGGGAAGATTGTACCAGTCAAAATCCTTGGTTAATATGCTGGTCCTTAGGAAGAAGTTGTATCTTTTGAGGATGAGTGATGGGAGCTTGGTAGAAGAGTATATAAATGCATTCAATACTATAATAAGACAGTTATTGTATATGGATATCAAAATTACCGAGGAGGAGAAATGTATAAGAATGTTATGTTATTTTCCAAACTCCTAGGATAGCTTAGTCATGGCTATAGAGAGTAATTCAAGCAAACTAACGCTAGAAGACACAGTTACATCTCTACTATAAAAAAATACAAAAGAACATGGAAGGATTGACCAAAGATTCCTTAATGGTGAGAGGTCGATCAATCGAAAGAGATAAGGGACATTTATTTGGTAGAAAGTTTAAGTTGAAGTGTAGATCTAAATGCCTGATTCATTTGAGGAGAAGATGTTGGAAATGCGGTAAGTCGAGAATTACAAAAGGGATTGCAAGTTGAAGGAAACATAAGTCAATATATGATCTGGCGAGAAGCAGTTGACTGAGAGAAAAGAGGAACAAGCTAGACAAGAAGATAGTCAAATGTAGTTTCATTGGGTACAAAGACATAATGAAAGGATATAATATTTGGGATTCTAAATTGAGGAAAACAATCGTACAATCGAGATGTGGTCTTCAGGGAAGTTGGTGGAACTTCCGAGTCTGACAAGGTTCAAACAAAGAAAGAACTAGAAAAGTTGGTGTTTGAGCCAAGGAATGAATAAAATGATTCAGATGAGTCGATTGAATCAATGAAGAGGTGGAACAACCAACTCTGGTTGTAAGGAGTTCTGAATGAGTGAAGACAAAAGTTGAAAGGTATAGTCTGTCCAATTTCCATTCTGCATTTTTTTTATCTTCCACTAATGAGGAGCCTAATTCGATGATTGAGGTAGTCGACTCGACAGAGGGTAAACTCTAAAAGGATGCCATGGTCAAAGAAATGGAATCCTTGTACAATACCGAGACATGAGATTTGATTAAATTACATAATGGAAGGAAACCCATCAATAGCTAGTGGGTGTTCAAGAAAAATATGAACACAACAAGTCAAGTCGAGAAATTCAAATCTTTGTTGGGAGCGAACGGATATTCCCATGTCGAAGGAGTCGACTTTGGTGATATTTTTCCCCTGTTCGAAAATTAACTTCCATTCGAGTAATAATGTCTCTAGCTACAACATTTGATCTTGAAATAGAGAAAATGGATGTGAAGACAATGTTCCTACATGGATATTTGGAAGAAGAAATCTACATGAAACAATGTGAATGATTTGTAGTAAATGGAAAGAAAGAGCTAGTGTGCAAATTGAAAATATCGGTTTATGGTATAAAACAATCACCAATGATTTGGTACTAGAAATTTGATACCTACATTCTTAGTTTGGGATTTGTGAGAAGCAAGGTCGATTACTATGTATATTCCAAGGAAAAAGGTGACCATTTCGTATATGTAACTTTGTATGTTGACGAGATGTTGTTGGTTGGAAACAACATGGACACATTAAATAAAGTGACGAAGCATCTATCCTCCAAGTTTGACATGAAGAATCTCGATGAAACAAACTTCATTTTGGGAATGGATATCAAGAGAGATCGAGTAGTTAGAAAGATATGGTTAAATAAGAGGAAGTACATTGAAATAGTCTCGAAGCGTTTCAACATACAGGATTGTAAACCGGGCAAGATACCAATTCCAATGGGAAAAAAACTAGTTGTTGAACAATGTCCAAAGACATAGGTAGAAATAAAGGACATGGCACATGTCCCCTATTCCAACGTTGCGGGTAGTATAATGTATGTGATGGTATAGACTCGACCAAACATTGTTCATGTAGTGGGCATACTGAGTAGATACATGTTGACACCTGAGAAAGAGTATTGGTTATATGTTAGGAAAGTGTTCAAGTATTTGTGTGACACAAAAGATTATGTTATATGCTACCAAGGGAAGCCTGAAGCTGACAGTGAATTAAATGTACATGAATTTTTCAACCCCGACTAGGATGAAGATCTGGATCGATGAAGATTGACCAATGGATATGTGTTCAAGTTCAATGGAGAAATCAATTGGATGAGTAAGCGAGATGCGGTCGTAGCCTTTTCGACAAGAGAATTTGAATACATGGTATCCACTCATGAAAGAAAATAAACAATATGGCTTCATCGATTTTGTTCAGGGATCACGTTTGAGTAGAGAGATTTGAAGATAAATTGCGGAAGTTAAAGCATGCTATTTTTGGAAAAGAACCCAGCGTACCATTCTAGGATGAAACATATTGATGTACAATACCATTTCGTGAGAGAGATGGTGGAAAACAACAACGTGATGTTGGAGAAAACATACACATTGGAAAACATAACATACTCTTTGACCAAGTATTTGAGCATTGTGAAGTTCTCTTGGTGTAGAGAAGCAATGAGCATTGTTTCCCTGGGTCAATGAACATATGCTCATGTTCTCCTATATTAGAAAAGAAGACAATAAGTAGGAGAATGTTGGGTTTTTATATTATTTGTAGTGAAAGAATATCCATTCCACTGTCTAGTCGAGGTGGATTGATTAGGTGATAAATCGATTGATGAGTCAAGTTGAGTCGATGGTTATGTCGAAGGTGGAAGTGATCAACCGGGGAAGCCGAAGTCAAAATGATTGATGAGAAGTTGAAAGGTTAGCAAACAAGAGGTTGAGTGGCAACTGACTAAAGATCGATTGGTAAACCAACTAAAGTCGTCTGTGACAAAATCCTGAGATTCACGAGATTGTAGCCAATCATCTGCGAGGATCTATAACCATTTTTGGGTGCCATGATTTAGGGTTTTTCATGTTGTAACACCTATAAATAAGGTGCATTGTAATTGTATTAAGTTCATGTTCCTACTAATATTTAGTAGAAGGTTTATGGTCATGCACATGTAAGTCGAATTGGCTGCAAGGTTGTTCTTGTAGAAAGAAAGAGAGAATGACGAAGAATGTGTCTTAGGTGTAGACCAAGGTTAGTCATGAAACTCTTTATTCAATGGATGAATAAGACAACAAAAGGGAAATACGTTCAAGGAATGTTGGTTTTCCCGATTTTGGGTTTCCATGGTAAAATATTTGTGTACTGTGTGTTTGCTAATTATTCTTGTTTAAAAATGACTTATTTTCCCTGGTTGGTTTAGTGTGAGGACTAGTTTCCCAACAATAATATGAGTTGACATTTTCCATTTCCAATTAGCATTGGGAGCCATGTCATGGTGCATGAAAAAGACATTGCAAATTATATTTCCTTTGATCTTGGATAGACACACAATCTTAAGGTATATTGTTATAACATATTTTTCCACATCACAACATGGATGCACTTGTTGGCCTGAATTTGATATCCCTTTCCCACTTGTAAAACAAAATTCCCCACAATTCTTCCTCGAAATATTTAAAACCCCCCCTCTGACTAGTCATACACTCCCTATTCTCTAACAGAGCATGTATGCAACTTTCAATACGCTTGTTTCTCTTCGGTAGAGCATGTATGCATTTATTTGACACAAAAATATAAAAATGCAAATTTTTGGGAAGAGTTCATGGGTTTTTCCACTTCATAACCTCCTATAGCTCATGTATAGCTACTCCAATCGGCTTTTTGGAGTATAAATTCATGTCAATGGGTAGATGAGAGAAATCATTCCTAGAAGCATCATTATGCTAGAAAATTTTGCTGAGTCTGCAAGCCCATTCCTATTTTTAAGACTTCCTCCTTCACATCTAGAAACCCCTGTTTCTAGCGTTCTTGCTCACTTATCCCATTCAAAAAGTGACTCATTCTCTTTCCATGACTTCTTCAAAGAGAGTATCTAGGAGGTGCAATACTTATTAATGGCCTGAGTGGAGGAATACATATATCGATTCCGGGTAGCTCCGCAACAGTATCAGGTGATGTCTGTATATGTTACTTGTTTTTCATGTTTAATGAGAACTCTTTTTCTTGTCCCTATCTCATGTTATTAATTTACTTTTGTAATTTATTTATGCATTTGATTATCTTGATGTTGACATCCTAATCATATGTACTATAATTAGTTAATAATTAGTTATTGTAACTACCTGCCTTGCACCATTGCCTCTTTTTGAGTACATGTTGACAAGGAAAGCATTGGAGTGAAGGACTTGGGTGAGGATTCATGAAAGAGGACTTCTTTGATTGTTGGAATCCAAATAGGTGTTTTTTCGATCTTTCATAGTTAGTTATTTATTCGTCCTTTACTACTTCTATCAGTTAGAGTTAGTTCTTCGACGCACCTATTATACTATGGCTCTTAACCCAAGCCATGGGGGTTTAATATCCATAACCAAAATTGGTGACTCTATTGGGGAGTTCTCCTTTGGGTTAGAATTAGGTGCTTGTTGTTTGTTTTCTTTTGATTTTTTCTTGCTTTCTGTTTTCTACTTTTGTAAATGTTGTTTCATACCTTAAGCCTTTAATTTTAAGCTTTTGATCTAGATCTTTCAGAGTTTTTCTTGGCGTTTTGGTTAATATACATTCTTTTTTTCAAGAACAAAAGTGTATATATTCTCCCTAATGAAAAGATAAAAGTGTATGTATGCTCCATACAATGGGAACAAGAGCATATGAGTTATGGGAAGGAATCTTTATCTATTTTTTAGTCTCCAAAAGTCCCATGCTTTATTTTTGGGGGGTTTATTGGACTCTATGGGTTCTTTAAAATTTGTTTTGGCTTCATAAGTAGGCGAAGTCTTGAAATTAAAGAAAACAAAACTTTTGGTGCTTTTTTAGGTTTCTTGGATTGCATAAATATAAGACAAGTCTTGTTCTTAGTGTCTTAGTTTTTTGATCGTTGTCGTGGTCATAAGCTAAAACTTGATTTTTTTTATCTAAATTCAATACATTTCTTTAGTGAATTCCTTTTGTTTTTCAAACATAAAAATAATTTTTTATTTATTTTAACATATTTTGTTTAGTTTTGCTTTAGTATTAAGAAAAGAAAAAACCTAATTTTCTATTAGGTTGGTCTCTTTCTTTCTGTTGTGTTGTTTTGCATTCATATTTGAGAAAATAAAATATCTTAGTATAGGCACTTTTTTTTTTCTCATCTTGAAAAGCATTTAAAAATAAAAATAACAAAGAACACTATTTTGTTTTCTTTTTTTCTTTTTTTGCAATTTAAGAAAGACAATTCATACATTATGCTTGCTTGAAACTCATTTCATTGTAGAATTAGTGTGAAGTTTCCTTTGCCTGTGTTCTTAAAAGCTTATTTTTTAAAGAGTCTATGACACATCCTCAATTGCACTTCCATACCTTGAGTAAAGAACAACGACTAAAACAAACTTTAAATTAAAATTGACTAAAACTTTTGTTTATAGTAACACCAATTATTCTAGGGTGTAGAGCCCTGGAATGTGATTGAAGTGTTAAATATCCAAGGCCACTCAACTCAAACATAGATTGTTGATTAAAGAGAAGTCAAAATCCAATCTCGCATAGGTGGTCGGGGAAGATCCTCTCACATGAGTCAAATATTAGGTTGTGTAAGGGTAAGTAAAGAATATTGTCTTCTCTTTTGCTTATCTGAATTTTTTTGGATTGCTATGTATTTGAGGGTTTATTGAGTACCATTTGGCCCCTTGAGGTGTCGATGATTTTGGTAGATTCAAGATTTGTTACACTTACCATATGTGTGGTTTCGAATGACGATGGTTACCCCTGGGATTTGATTGTGAGTTGGTACCATAGTTTCCTTTCCTAGGTTCCACACGTGTGATTGTGAGGGGAAATATCGTGGTACCTAGGACAAACAATAGATCTTTGTTTTGACTTCTTTGGAGGGTGTTCGTCTTCATGAGGACACTTGCACCATTTGTGAATGTTGTGAGTAGGTTATCATAATTTTTCCTCACTCCTTAATTGGTTGGTCTTGGTACTTAATCAATTCGCATCGACCCCTAGAAGGTGCCTTTCTAACTTTTTCACTACTTTGGACTAAAGACCTAATCCACCTAGGTTGAAGTTTTGGGGAGGTTGTTTTCTTGTGCTATTTCTATTATGATGTTTTAGTTGAATGTTGTGTTGTGTAGTTGTCCCTGATTGTTTGTCTATGTCGCTTTTGGACCATTGATTCAAGGTGTCTGACCAATTGCTCCGTCAGTCGAGAAGGACCTATGTTCTTTCACTTGAAAGTGTGGAGCCACCTCCTAGAAGACATGGGTTTCATACCAATGGCTTGTTAGATCTGGTGTGTGATACTTTTTCAAATTTGAACAATCTCGCAAGGGACGGACCTATGCATAAGAATTCCATGGCTAAAGTTCTCAAGGACACCAACCAAGGGACCTCTTCCCAAGAGTATTCTTGTGCTTTTCCTTTATTTGGAAATGTTTCTTACCCCTTGATATCCACTTTGAACACTCCTCGGTTGAATGTAGGACTACCGGTTTGGTCGTGGACCCCTCCGAATGTCCTAAATGCTCTTGATGCTTCTTAGATAAGCACCTTATTCCATGGGCATTGAATTGATGTTGATCCTTTACCTTTTTCATCAACGAAGTTTAATCCTCGTCATTCTTCCTCATCTGTTAAAATTATATCTACCTAAATTCTTAAAGGAATGGAAAAAGAAAGAATAAGAAGAAATCACTGATCTTTGCAAGTCATGTTGGAGACGTGCAAGCAACCTATGCTATCCATGTTGGGGGCATGACACTAGTCATTGTGATTCATACTGGAGAAAAGTAACCAACCTCTATAGGTCATGTTGGATACAAGCAATGATCCTCTACAAGTCATGTTGGAGACAAACAATCGGCCTCTATAAGTGATGTTGGGGAAACAAGTTCAATCATTGCCAATCATACTGAAGCTAGGTTACCAAAATTTGCAAGGCATGTTGGAGATGAGAAACCAATTGATGTAATTCATGTTGGGCATAATAAACCATCCTCTGTGAGTCATGTTGCGAGAAATATACCAACTAATGCAAGTCATGCTATGGGCATTGATACTATTGAGAAACCTAGACGAATAAGACACAAGCCTAAGTTCCCCTTTAAATTTTACAAGGGACATCACCTTACTCATCTATACCCTTCTATTCCAGAGGTTCTAAGAGTGTGGTCTTCGTCTGAAGAACCTTGTGATCTCGAATTACCTTTGGTTTCCCAACAACCTATTCAACTATTGGTTAATGAAGTGGTCGAGCCAATGAAATGTTTGGTTGATCCTACTCTTGTTTTTGGAGGGTGATGTGTTTTCTAACCATGTTGTCTCAACACTTCCCTGCTTAATAACCTTCACATGTCCAAGAGCTAGGACTGTGGGCTTAGGCACAGAGGAGCTCTCGCTCTTCGGGTATTCATTTGTTCATGACTCTGGGACTTCGGGCTACTCGAACTCTGAAGTAGTTCAATATCTTCGGAGTTTTACCTACCGAATAAGTCATAGAATAGCGGTGACCGCTTGCTATCGGTTAACATTTCCGTTTACACTATCCTTCCACTAGCTTAATCCAAGGGCTTTGAATTAATCAAATGTTGATATGAATGGCAAAAATTATTTCATAATTTAAACTTGAGAGAGGGATAAATCTTCTTCCAACCTCTGAACCATAAACCATCTATCCACATGTCACACACATATCATTTCAGAGCTTGGAAGGGTGGTTTTCCAAACCGCTTTGGTTGAATTCCGAAATAACTTATACTCATTGATTTGTATCTCATATTGACAACTGTAAATGGCTCCTATCCTTGTCCTTTAGCCGTGCTTGATCAATGACCGATAATGACTTCGGCCTTTGGCACTTCAGGCAGTTTCTAGTGGTAGAAACTGGTTTTCCCCGAAGGACATACTCCCAAAGTGATGTAGCTTGCTAACATCATTGTTGATGTGGCACTGGCCAAGTGTCTACCATGCTTCACTTAGATTCATGACTTACGCATACCTAAAATTCCAACTAGACCTTGACACTTGTCACCATCTGAATGAGCTACGTGTCCTTGTCGACATGATCTTGTTGACGTGGATTATGATGACATGGGATCTCAATGTGTTTACCACGTGTCTTACTTCGTGACTTTGGAGCTTTGGCCTTCGGGTGAACTCATATGTTCTGAACCCTTTTTCACTGAAGTGGTCAGCACCAAAGTTGACCACCATTGGACCCACCTAACCTCATCTAACAAGCACTATGCATTGCCCAGATCTGATGGCCCTCATTCACTTCGAGACTTCGGGGATCTGGCCTTCGGGTAAACTTACTTGTTCTTGGCTTCTTTTCGCCGGAGTGGTCAGTGCCAAAGTTGACCACCATTGGACCTGCCTAACCTCATACAATGGTCAATATGCATTGCCCAGATATGACGGCCCTCATATTTTACTCTAGATCAAGGGTTGACGTGACTTTGGGGTTTCAACCTTTAGGTAATCTTACATGTTCTTGGCTTCTTTTTTCCAGAGTGGTCAGTGCCGAAGTTGAATTCTTATATGAAGCCCTGATCTGATGACTATCATTGATCTTGAAGTCCTCCTTATATCTGACGACTTACTTTTACTTTAGAACTTCGACTTCGATTAAAATTCCTTCATGCAAATTTCCTTCGGTCGATATTATCTGAAATGGTCAATGTCAGTTTGACCATCCGTACGTCATTTCCATGATTGGTGATCCATGACTCTTAGTAGTCGATCTAACGATCTAGATTTGTCCCAAAAACTACATCTGCGGACAAGATTCCTCCTCGATTATTTTGCAGTTTTACTTTGGGGATTTCAATCCCGATAGTGTTTCTACAATGCGTTATCTATTTTGAACTTTAGGTTAATGTTATTTTGCAACCTATTTGACATCAATGACAATATTGTATCACTACGTACAACATTCTCCCCTTTTGGAATTGATGGCAACTTTTTTCTCTTTGAAATTTCTGCTCTTATCAATTTCCTCCTCCTTTGACAACAATGGCAAAGGGGATCTTTCTTCGCTCCCGCTATGGAAATTATCCCCCTGACCATGTGCCCCTTTTATTATGATATGGTTTTAATGGTTTTTAGTGAGGTTTTTGAATCACTCCCAATTTTTGTTGAAGATTTTCAAAAGTAGTCCCGGGAAAAGGTTTTGTGAATATGTCTGCAATTTGTTCTTTGGTGTCTACATACACTATTTTAACTACTTTTTGGGTAACGTGATCTCTTAGAAAATGGTATTTAATTGGGATGTGTTTGGTTTTAGAATGTATTACTGGATTTTTAGAGACACTTATGGAACTAGTATTATCAAAATTAATATTGATGGGGTTATTATACCTTATTTGTAAATCTTGTAACGTTTGCTTCATCCAAAGAACTTGTGTGCAACAACAATGTATTCTGCCTCTGTTGTAGATAATGATGTGGATGTTTTCTTCTTACTTAGACATGCTACCAGACATTTTCCTAGAAAAATCCTCCTCCACTGGTGCTTTTCCTATCATCTATACTGTCATTCCAATCTGCAACAATGTATGCAGTTAGATTGAAGTCTTTATCTTTTGGATACCATAATACAAGTTCTAAGGTGCCTTTAAGATATCTGAATTTTATCTTTACTAATTTTAAGTGTGTTTCTTTAGGTGCATATTGGAATCCCCCCACGAGTCCTACAACCTGTATGATATCGGGTCTTGTTGTTGTTGAATAGAGAAAACTTCCAATCATTGATCTGTACATTGTTTGGTCCACTTTTGGTGAATCATATTCTAGGCTTAGTTTACATCTAGTGACGATGGGAGTACTCATAGGTTTATTGTCCTCCATTTGAAATTTCTTTAGCATTTACTTGACATATTTGGCTTGGGAAAAAAATATTCCATTTTCTACTTGATTTACTTGTAAACCTAAGAAAAAGGACAGTTCTCCCAGCATAGACATTTCAAATTCTTCTTGCATTTTGGTTGCAAAGTTTCTTCTTAATGTAGTAAAATTACTTCCAAATATGATGTCATCTACATATACCACCACAACAATCATGGTTTTATCCTCAATTTTGATGTATAAGTTGTTTTCAGTAGTCCTTCTCTTATATCCTTGTTTTTGCAGGTACTGATCAAGCCTTGAGAACCATGCTCTGGGTGCTTGTTTAAGACCATACAGGGCCTTTTTCATATTGCACACATAGTCCTGATTTTTGTTAATGTGAATCCTTTTGGTTTCTCAACATAGAATTTTTCTTCTAGTGTTCCATTAAGGAATGCTAACTTGACATCAATCTGATAGATTTTGAAATTTCTGAAGCATGCAAATGCCAGGAACATTATGATTGCCTCAAGTCTTGCTACTGGAGCGAAAATATCTTCAAAATCAATACCTTCCACCTGGGAATATCCTTTGAAAACTAATCTGGCTTTTGTCTTTATAATCTCCCCATTTTCATTTATTTTTTTCTTGAAGATCCACTTGGTTCCTATCACATTCTTGTCCTTGAGTCTTGGAACTAGTTCCCAAATCTAGTTTTTCTCTATTTGGTCTTGTTATTCATTCATTACTTCTATCCAACCTTTAATTTTTCTAGATTCTTTAAATGACTTAGATTCTATTAGGGATAACATTGCTTGTTCTAAGTCAAAAGCGAGTTTCCTTCTTGTTTCCACTACTGCATTTTTATCTCCAATAATCTGGCTTTCAGGATGATTCTTTTGAACTCTTTTTGATGGAGCTCTTGGCAAGGGCATTTCTTCATTGTCTTCTTCATCAGTATGTGGTTAATTTTCCTATGTTTCATTATTATCATATTCTTTTTGAGATTCTACATCAACATCTTCCTGTTGAGATTTTACATCATCATCTTCTTGTTGAATTTTTTTATCAATGTCTTGGGATATGCTCTTTTTTAGATCATCTATCTTTACATTGGCACTTTCCACTATATTTGGTAGTCTAAGATTATAACATATGTATGATTTCTTATTAGATGAAAATCCTAAGAATATTCCTTCATCAGATCTTGGATCAAACTTTCCTAGGTTATCTTCATCATTCTTTATGTAACATTTACTTCCAAAAGTTCTAAAGTGTTTTACAGATGTTGGTCTTCCAAACCATAGTTCATAAGGGGTTTTGTCATGGTTGGGTCTCAACTGAGCTCTATTAAGTATGTGGGATGATGTGTAGATTGCATCTCTCTAGAATTTGTCTGGAAGTTTGGCTTCATTTAGCATGGTTCTTGCAGCTTCTTGAACTGTTTTGTTTTTCCGTTCTACCACTCCATTATGTTGAGGAGTCCCAGGAGATGAAAATTGTCTTTTGATACCATGATTTTCATAGAATTGAATAAAATCTTTAGAGGTGAATTCTCCTCCATTTTCTGATATCAGACATTTAATTTTGAGATCTGTTTCATTTTCTACAAGGGCTTTATATATTTTAAACTTATCAAAGGCTTCTCATTTTTCTTTTAGAAAGAATACCGAGGTCAATCTTATGTAATCATCAACAATAAACATAAAATATTGTTCACCATAAGTACTTTTGGTTTTGTTTGGTCCACATAGATCTGTGTGAATAAGCTCTAATGGTTTTGTTGTGGAATGCTCTTTTGTTTTGAACCTAACTCTTGTTTTCTTTCCTATTTGACAATGTTTACACATAGAATCTGAAGGCCTAATCACTTTTGGCAGGTCCCTAACTTCTTTTTTCTCGTTGTATTTGATTAAGTTGTCAAATCTTAAATGTCCCAACCTTCTATGCCATAGCCATCTTTCATCTACTTGGATTAAACAACATTTTTCTTCTTCATCTATATTAAGAATGTTCTTGGTGCAACTGCCACTAGCTTTCCAGTGTCCTTTTTTTTTGGTCTCACATTTATGAGAATCAAAAGTAAGTATGTGACCCTGATCACATGTATGACTTACACTTAGGAGATTAGGTTTGAGATTTTCTACCAAAATTACATCTTCTTCTTTGGTTTTATTATTTCCTAAACTAACAATGCATTTTCCCAGTATCTTGGCTGACATGCTATCTCCAAACGTTACTTTTCCTTTTCCTTTCTTGTTTAACTTGAGAAAATTACTTTGATCTCCAATCATGTGTTTGGAACATCCACTGTCTATATATGACTGACATCATTGATTTCTTGCATATAAGGCTACATTGCACTCTATTTGCTTTTTCTTCCATACTTTTTTTATTATTGGGAATATTTATCCTTTTATCATATTTTGACAATGTACATTCACTAGCTTTATGACCATAGTTGTTGCATTTGTAGCATTCAACATTGCAGTCTTGTAAGGGAGAGAAGGAGTTATAGTTTCTTCTTTTTGCATTATCCTTATTATTTCCATATCTTTGAAAATTCCTTGGATTGAGCTCTCTATAAGATTTACAGTGTATTGCTTTATGTCCAAAATTTTTGCAGGAATAACAATAACCTATGAAGATATATTGATTTTCGTTGGAGGGATTATTTCTGATGATTCTATTCTTTTTGTTATATTTTTTTATTAGTAGGGAGTGTTGATTTATGTTTATGTGGAACATTTTTCAATGGTATCATCTTTTCCTTAATATCTTCTCTTCTTAAGGATATTTTTAGAGCATCTGAGTAATTGATTGGCCTTTTAGATAATCCTTATGATGTAGTGGTTGAGTCTTGGGTGTATCCCAAACTAGTCTTTTTGTTTGGTGACCTCTGATTACTGATAATTTCATCCAATATTTTTGAACTATTTTCAAATTTTGATCTCTTCTTTTCTTTTTCAAATTCACCTTTTAGCAACTCAATCTCAACTTCTAGCTTCTTACATACTTGTTCTCTATCATTGATTTTTTTTTTAAATGACTTCTTCATATCTTTTAGCTTCCAGAAGTTGGGAATTCAGATTATTGATGATCTACTCTGACTCTTTGATGGTTCTTGATGCATCTATTTCTCTTGAGTGATGTGATTCTTCAAATTATTGAAGTTGTGCCCTAAGTAGTGTGTTCTTCTTTTTATACTTTCTTAGTTCCTCCAAAGCACTAATCAATTTTGCTTCTAGATCTACTTCACCTTCACTTTCAGAGTTTTCTTCATTATCTATATTATGATTTTGAGTGTTCATTCCCATAAATAGAAGCTTTGAATCTTCATGTTCACTCATATCTAAAGAGCCGATGTCTTTTTTAGAGTATACATTTTTCTCTTTCTTATAAAATTTCTTCTTGTATTGGTATTTCTGGTTGTGAACTTCTTCATCATTTTCCTACTACTTGGGATAGGGTCATTTGTTAGCAAAGTGTCCAATTCTTCCACAGTAGAAACATTTGAAAGGTAAATTTTCTTTATATTTTCCAATCCTTTTTGGAGTTTCTTTATAAAGTTGGCCTCTTCTACATATGAAATGTCTTACTGATCTTCATGAGACATATGTTCATGATTCTTCTTATCTTTAGATTCATTAAAGGATGTTTCATTTTTTGATTGTTTTTCGTTCCTTGTTCTCATCTCATATACTATAAAAATTCCATGAAATTGATCAACTGTGAGTTTGTCAAGTTCTGGCCTATCTTCAATTGTAGAAATATTAGGATCATATCTCATAGGTAATGACCTTAGTATCTTTTGCAAAACAGGTTTATCTGTAATTTCTTCTCATGTTTCTCTGATTGAATTAACCACTTCATCTACCCTATGGAAGCATTAAGTAATGTTCTCTTCTTCTTTCATTTTCATATTTTCAAACTGAGTTCTATAGGTCTGTAGTTTGGCTTCCCTGACTTTGCTATCTCCTTCATATAAAACCTCCAATTTGTCCCAGATTTCTTCACCTGATTTAAAATGCATAACTTTCACACATATATAATTTGTCAACCCTCCTAGAATTGCATTAACTGCTCTTGAGTTGTCATTGCATATTTTTTTTCCTGCAACATCTGTGGGTGGAGAAGTTAGTGCAGTGTAACCATCTACAACAAATTGTCAGATATCAAAACCAAGAGCCAACATGAAGCTTTTGATTCTTATTTTCCATAGAGCATAGCCACCTCCATTGAACAATGGTGCTTTGTTGTTAGACATTCCCTCGTGTTGATCCATCTTCAGGATCTACCTTCTAGTTGTTAGATTGTATTGAAGGCACCTGCTTTGATACCAATTGTTGGAATACTGAGACGGGGGGGTGAATAAGTATTACCCGTTTTCAACAATTAGAAATTACTTTTATATTTTGTTGATTACCACAATAGATCAATAATGGACTTGTATGTAAAATCAATGATATAAATATAATTAATAGGAATTCCAAGGTTTTTATGAAAAATAGTGAAGGACACCAATCCTTTTTGGAGCACTGACACTAGGAGACACAAATCCCCTTCTTCAAGGCACCAAACCTAGGAAGCACCAAATCCATTTTCTTTAGGGCACTAACCCTAGGAAGCACCAAATCCCTTGTATTTAGGGAACCAACCCTAGGAAGCACAAGCTCCCTTATCTTTAGGGCACCAACCCTAAGAAGCACCAACTACCTTGTATTTAGGGCACCCACCCCAGGAAGCACCATCTCCCTTAAATTACACTTTACTTAGTAAAGGATATGAATCCTTTCGTTCTCCTTCCTTCCAAACTCACTTCATAAGAATCATCAATTCTTCTTCTTGGATTCTGCTTCTGTTTTGATCTTTTGATCTGGACTACAAAGAAAATTCTTCTGATGTGAGCTATGAAGAATTGTGTCCATTTGTTTGGACCATCACACCTCTTCATTTAGATTAACAATAATAATGTTTGTTTTTCTTCATTATTATTCAAACATTATCGTGAAGTCTTTTCAAATTAGTGACAATGCTTTTCATAAATCGATCATTGATATGGATTGATTTCGTTTTTAACTCAATCCCATGCTTCTTTATTTCATTCTCAATTTTCGTTGATCAAATCTAAGATTTTTTATTAGCTTTATAATGCATAACATGTATTGAGTTACTTAAGATAAATCAAGACAAAGCCCAGATCTTATTTGGTTTAACATTCCTTCTTGGCCAAGATAAATTTCTCATTTTGTGTGTTAAATTTCACACAGAAACTATTTAGGACCTATATTCCATACGACCAGAGGTGGTGACCATGAGCTAAGCCAAACGAGTTCTTAATCACTTATCAAGATCAACGGTCACATATTAATTGCACGTTGATATGGACGACTGTGATCACTTTGTAACTTTGTCCTTTGGGACTTCCAACCTTTGCAATCATTCAACCTTCCAGAGTGTATTTCACCGAAGTGTGTATATTATATCGAACAGTCGTGTTTTATTTGCACGATGAATGGTTTTCATTCACTTTGGAATGTCGGCATTTCGGGACTCCAGTCTTTGCAGTATTCCAACTCTTTTAGAGCAAATTTCGCCAGAGTGTGTATCAATACTTCCCTACTTAATAACCTTCACATGTCCAGGAGCTAGGACCGTGGGATTAGGCACAAAGGAGCTCTCGCTCTTCCAGTATTTGGTTGTTCATGACTTTAGGACTCCGAGCTACTCGAAATCTGAAGTATTTCAATCTCTTTGGAGTTTTGCCTACCAAATAAGTCATAGAATGGAAGTGACCACTTGTTGTTGGTTAACACCTCCATTTACGCTATCCATCTACTGGATTAATCCAATGGCTATGAATTAATCAAAAGTTGAGATGAATGTCCAGGATTATTTCAGAGTTTAAACTTACGCGAGGGATAAATCTTCTTCCAGCCTCCGAACCATAAACCGTCTATCCACATGTCACACACACATCATTTCAGAGCTTGGAAGGGTGTTTTTCCAAACTTCTTTGGTTGAATTCATAAATAGCGTATATTGGTTGATCTGTATCTCGGATAAACGGCTGTAAATGGATCCTATCCTCGTCCTTTACCCGTTCTTGATCAACAATCGAGAATGACTTTGGCCTTTGGCGCTTTGGGAAGTTGTTGGTGGTAAGAACCGATTTTCCCCGAAGGACATACTCCCAGAGTGATGTAGCTTGATAATGTCACTGTTGATGTGGCACTGGCCGAGTGGCTACCATGTGTCACTTAGATTCATGACATATGCATACCTAAAATTCCAACTCGACCTTGACACTTGTCACCATCTAAATGCACCACGTGTCCTTTCGAACGTGATCTTGTTGACGTGGGCTCTCAATGTGTGTGCCACGTGTCTTACTTCATGACTTCAGAGCTCTGGCCTTTGGGTGAACTCATATATTCTAAACCCTTTTCCACCGAAGTAGTCAGCACTGAAGTTGACCACCATTGGACCCACCTAACCTCATCCAAGGGTCACTATGCATTGCCCAGATCTGATGTTCCTCATTCACTTCAGGACTTCGGGGCTCCAGCCTTCAGGTAAAATTAGTTGTTCTTGGCTTCTTTTCGTCGGAGTGGTCAGTGTCGAAGTTGACCACCATTGGACCCACCTAACCTCATCCAACAGTCACTATGTATTTCCCAGATCTAATGGCCCTCATATTTTACTCAATATCAACGGTTGATGTGACTTTGAGGATTTGGCCTTCGGGTAATCTTACATGTTCTTGGCTTATTTTCGCTAGAGTGGTCAGTGCTAGAGTTGAATGCTGCTAGAAAACCCTAATCTGATGGCTATTATTGATCTCAAAGTTCTCCTTAGATCCGACGACTTACTTTTACTTCAAAACTTTGACTTTGGTTAAAATTCCTTCATGCAAATTTCCTTCGGTCGATATTATCCGAAGTGGTCAATGTCGGGATGATCATGCATACGTCATTTCCACAATTGACGGTCCATGGCTCTTAGTAGTTGATCTGACCGTCTATATTTGTCCTGAAAACTACATCAATGAACAAGATTCCTCCTCAATTCTTTTGGAGTTTTGCTGTGGGGATTTCAATCGTGATAGCATTTCTGTAGTACATTCTCTCTTCTGAACTTCAAGTTAATGTTATTCTACACCCTATTTGACATCAATGACAATATCATATCACTATGTCCAACAAACACCAATAAGTCTAATGGCATCCAAGACACTGGACGAATCCCAATGTGTGAATAGATTTCTTTTCGTTGAACACAAGGGAAACCCCCCATTCCACGACCAATGAGGAGATGTCGATTACTGGGTTCAAGGTTACCTACCCATAATGAAACTAGGACTAGGGTGCATGGTAGGAATACAACTTCACGTAACTCTGAGACACACTAAGGGTATGACCGACATGAAAAGTCAAGAATTCTGATAAATTGACGACACAAGCTTATAGAAATCCTTTGAACAAGAGAATGAGACATATGGAGGACTCTAGCAACATAGACTCAATGGTGAAACTTTGTGATGCAGGAGGCACCAATCAAACTCTCCATAGGGATTGGAAGAGTAAACAGTCGGAGGAGTAAACTCTAAGTAACGAGCTCAACTTCCTAAGGTCATGCTAAACTCAAACTTCGAATGACAAGTGGAAATAAAAGTTTGTACTCTATTCAAAGGCAACACAACTGATGCCAACATGAGATAATATTATTTTCCCACCCATTTTTTTTGTTTTTTTATAGACAAACAAATGCTATGATACAAGGGAGGAAATGAATGTCGTGAGTAAGGAACTAGTTCCAATAATGGAACATACCTATTCTCAATGCAAGGGGGTGTATGCAGGATATGGATGCTCGGGGGAATGTTTCCTCGTAGGGTACAGGGTGTCAAGATGCAAAGGATATAAGCAAGGTTTTGCTTGGTTGATGATGTGAATTGCTGAGATAATAGGCTTATAATGTGAAAGTGAGAACATGCAATAGGCTCAATACTGCAAGCAAGAGAATGAGATGCAATTACAAATTAACTCCAAAGAATGTCCTTTTTCATAAATTTAGTCCCTGAGGCCCGAAAAAGTATAAAACACTACCCAAGAGAACTCTTCTAGCCACTAGTGACTAGAGTGTTCCTTTTTCAAAATTAGTCTACTTGGTCTAAAAAAGGGTTAAAATTACACCAAATAGATGTTCTTTCAAATCCAATTTACGAGTGTGAAAGAGACAAGTTCACTCGACAATCTTTTCTCTTTTTGAGAGAGTCGAAAAAGAGATTAAACAAGACTCATGGGAGTCCCAAAGTTATAGGTCAGTATGATCATGAGTAAGAATATGAGGCTCAAACACAGAGTCATATTGGATCTATAAGGGACTCCCGGTCTTTATGGAATAGTCTTTGCATGGGCACTAGATGGCACAGAGGTTCTAACTAGGGTAACCTTGTTTGGTAAGTCTCTACCGTTCAATAACGACACTTCTAGTAGTAGTAAGAAGGTTTTGTGTCACTAATAAATGGGTTCGTACCTAAGGCATATGGATCATAGACATAGGATAATGTAAAAATACAAGATGGAGTGAGGACCTATCCTACATGCTGGTCAACGAAATTATACTTGCCAAAGTCATGAACAAGAGAAATGATGTTAGAAACCGCAAGAATCCCTAGATAAAACCACCAAAACCAACTCCTTCCAATGCACTATTAGCCCACTCTGCCAAAATATTAGCAAAAACTATGTAAAGTGGGTAAAATTTTTCTATAAATAGTAAAAATAACCAATTTTACCAGACCATTTCACATTTTCACCCAAATAGTGCATTTTGGACCAAATTTGTCCGCGACCTTCAAGTGCCAATAGCGGGAGCTACGAGCGACGAAATTTACAACCATCTGGACCAAGTAAGTACTCTTGTCCTCCTCTTCATTTCTAGTGGATTAGAATTTGAAATTAGGCCTCATTTTTTTATTTTTTTAATGTGAAAATTAGGAAATAGGGTGTACACGGGATGTAGATCATCGGGTTGCATATACACATCCCTATATGCGACTTTTATCAAAACACTTTGCGTATATGCATCTGTATATGTGACTGTGTAAACTGCAGCTCGCATACAAGTCCACAACTTGTTTTTTTTTTAAAGGAATTTGACTCAAAAATTGGATTTTTCTTGTTGGATGGTACTTGAATGGAGAGAAAGAGAGCATAAGGAAGTTGATGCTGCAGTGGAAAGAGATCCAAGGGCCCAATTAGCATAAAAACGAATCGAGCTTTATAATTTTTGGGCTCTCAAAGGGATGAGGGATCAAATGAGGCTGCTCCAAATGCTGGTAAAAGTTTGGGATCCAGATGCAGAGGCCTTCAACCTCAATGGGAAACCATTGAGAATTGAAGTCAAGGATATATACTTTCTTACAGGGTTTTCGCATCGAGGTGAGGTGGTGAAACTCAAATCCAGGGGAGCTAGGAGTGTCATGAACATAGAGGACTACATCACCACTCACTGTGTTGCAGGCACAAAAAATGTAGGGAGCCAACTCCCTATTCAGGTGATTAACAACCTAAGTTTAAATATCATTGTTCTTGTACTTACAGGGATCATGAGGTCAATCTCATTGCATCAAGAATCAAGGCTACTGGTGTTCTACTCAGTGGAGTGCTTACGACCCACATTGTATGATTGGTGCACCTCACTACTGGCTAACATGAAGAGCCTATTGACAGACTACAAACAGGGTAGGAAGAAGAACTTCGGGTTCACATCTATCTTGTGTAGTTTTTTATTCAAGTGGGTTCTCGGATTGATCCCTAGAGTCGAGATCGTTTCACATAGACCACTTGATCTAGCCATGTCATGGTGGACGGAGGTGATGAGGCAGTTGGGAGGTGGTAGGGTACCAACCCCCTACAACGATGAGTTCTTCTCTTGGTGGTGACAACATGTGATATCTCTGGAGGACTACCCTTATGCAAGGATAGACTTCAGAGGAGACTCAGACATTCCATTTCCACCAGTTTCTTCCTATGGAGACATATGTATGAAACATTTTTCAAATATATTTCATTTTTTTGTGTTTTTTAAAGAGAATAAAAAAAATGCAAATGTTTTTGGATGGTGTCAAGTATTTAACAAAAAGATTTGTTTCACATATGTGGGTATGTGACGACCGAATGGATTACCACGAGACCGATGGAGGCACTAGGGGGATGAGCTAGTAGAAGGAGACTCATAGAGAGTGCTTCAAAATGTGCAGGGAAACCTGTCTCATTTGATGCACAAAATACCCATGGTTTAGGTAGAGGATATACCAGAGGCGATGCAGTGGTAGGTGGTGAGTGTACCCCGTGCATGGGTGTGACTTTACTAGCATCTCGCAAACATTGTAGTATGCTATCATGACACACATACGACACCACATGCATAAATGTCATGGTTATTGTATCGATCGACTATATATGTATTTTCAGGGTTTGAGCCCCAATTTTGTACTATAACACCATATTGTTTGGAGAAATGAAATATAAAAAGCATCGGTCTTCGGCTTTACTTATATTACAATGTGTACATTAGTGAATGTGTTTTCTTTACTTTAGTTATGTGAAAATGCCAATCTAAAACATAATTAGAATATGCATCTGATACATAATTAGAACTTCTAGGTATGTGATTATAAGTAATAAAATCAAAATGTTGTTCCAAAAGTCGTACTCGTAGGAATCGTCGGAGTAGAGTAGGGCATTGCACATGATAATTGTCGTTCAACTAACATAATAATAACTGAGATTCCAAGCGAACTTATAAATAACGAATACCCTGTGAAATGGTATCGCATAAAATCTCTATAATGACGTTATATTCAACCACATTATCTGTTTATGGCCCTAGAAAAATGCCACCTAAAGACACCAATTGACCCTCGGGTGAGTAAAAAACCCAAGCGGCGGAAGCCAACTTCTGTGTATGATGACTAGCACCGTCTGTGAATCCTAAGTAAACTAAAGACTCTGTTGACCTATGCTAACCAAGGGAAAACTCGATAAGCAAGTTGATGATGGAAAGGAAAAGATATATACACTAATATACACTAGTATACAGAGAGTTACGCCCAATATTGGCGCTTAACAGTAATATTTTTTTAAGTAGATCCCATTTATGGGCCGAGCCAACATATTCCCTTCATAATATTCTAATTCGTAGGCTCCTTTTTCTAAGACACGTCACATGATATAAGGAATTTTCCACATGGGGTTGAACTTGCCTTCTCCCAGTGGTTCTTTGGCTTGGTCATACTAGAGGACCAAGTCACCCTCAGCATACTGCCGAGGACAAAAAGACTTATCATATTGGACCTTGACACGTCGTTTATTCACTTCGATAGCCGTAGAGATATCTCAACATTTCTCATTTAGGATCTCTAGGTGTATGAGGCATTCTTCAAGATTGAAAGTGTCAGGTAGGAGCTTAACTGTCATTCTAATAGAAGGGATTTTTCATTCAATGCAAGGGTCAATTCCTGGCCTCTTTTCATATGACCAAGTGAATGACTAAATATCTTCAGGTGAACGATCCACACCGATATATATATTTTCAATTTTACCAGGAATACGAGATATGTCGATCATGACAGTAGGATACATACTTTCCATGTTTCCTTTGGCATAAATTTTGTGCATATCAAGTGGAATTGCGACGTGACTGACTATCTCACTCAAGGTAGATCTAAAATTGTCTTGTTCGATCCTAACAAGATCTGGGAGGACGTAAGAGTGATGATGCATATCATCATATGGCCTATCAGAACCATTCATGGATTCTATGATTGCTTCATCTGAAGCTAAAGTATCATCGAGGAGATCATGTGAGCAGGATGATGAAGTGGCCTATATGGGCTGGAGAATAGGATCCTCCTCATCTGTCTGTGAGGAGACAGAATCAGGGTCAGTATTAGAGTCGAGAACAACCAGATACACTATCTCTGCCACCAATAGTGGCATCACCATTCCAGTATGTGACTGACCTTCATAAGACAAGATCGAGGAAGGTATTGTCCAAGGATCATTAAAATACGAAGTGAAAAAATGAATGAACCTCATTGATAGAGAAGATGTACTAGACATGGCATAGATATGATGAATTAGTTCTATGAAATCAAAGGTACCCATAAGGGAGGAATACATTCCGACACCAATATCCTCAATTGTCGGCTGAGAATTTTTCGATCACGGGGATTGAAGGTCCAATTGATGCATTGGGGCTAGTGTGCGCAAAGGAAAACTAGTCGATCGTCACAATTTTCCCATCGTGAAAAAAACATAAAGTATGGAAAACAAACGATACTACTGCATTCATAGAATAAGTCCAGTTACTTCCTAGTAATAATTTATATTCAAGGGGCACACCAACCACCTTGACATCCACCTCCATTGTCTTCCCACCTAACTGGACTGGATAGGTAGGAAGAATACCATGGGGATGGAAATAACAACCATCAAATGCAGTCAACATGGTTGGAGATTGAGAGAGGGTTGGAGAACCAATGGTTTTCCAATAGGTTAGGGACATCACACACATTGCAACGCCTTCATCAATAACAATACGTTTGATGGTAGACTTTGAGTAATCCACATAGATTTGAAATGCCGTGTGATAAGGAAAGAAAGTCTTTACATCCATGATGTCAAACTTGATAACCTTAGAGCCACAGGGGTTAGATCTCCTAATGTAGATAACAAGGCATTACTCTGTGAATGACACGTCTAGAGTACCTCCAAAGCTGACATCGCGCAAGGGGTTTGACACAGATCCTCAACAATAGAGTAGTTTTTGGAAACTCTATCATTAGGGTTGTGGGTAGAGCATTTTATTACTCCTTTCGGAATATGAGGCACGGGATCTGGCTTTTCGATCTGTAAATACATCTCTAGAGGAGGGGTAGACTCTAGACATGGAACAACCTATGAATAAATATAATCACGAGATCGAGTGGCTACATTAATATGAGACTTGAACATATTTATGCATAGGCGGTCACCTTCATGCGTCGATGGGTTTTGACTCCCACTCGCCACATTTCCATCATTAGAGGAGCTCGAGGACATGTGTTGATTATGAAGAAAAGGGTTAGTCAACAAAATGGGCGGTAGAGATAAGAGCCTCATAGCTTCCTTGATTTTTGGGCACAAATGAGTAAGGTGATCATCAATATAAAGCTTACAAGGGAATTTCACCTTTTGCTTCTCTTTCTTTCCCTCACCAGCATTAACCTTCAATCTATCATTGTTAGCATTGTCCTTGGGTTTACTATCATTCCTCCCACCCTTACGATTGTTACCACGTCCTTTATTTTTATTCCCTCTTATTTGTTGGTTACCATTCGGGTTGGTCGAAGACTGCACATAATGTACATCCATTGACTGAGTGGGAATGGAGGACATAGATGAAGCTTTTCCTCCTACAAACTAGCTTAGATATAACTCTTTCAACTGGCTTGTCACCAAGTTTGTAGATTTAACATTTGCGGAGCCTGTAATGCCATCGGCATGAGGCCTGAGATTTTTCCTAGGGTCGTAGTTTGACCTCGGTGTGTCAAGAAGAATTTTGTATAACATCCCAGACTGAGCATATATGAGATCTGACTACTGGGATTTGAAAATCGCTCCCTCTTCAGATGTTACCCTGGATGTAGAGACATCCTTATAAATATAAGGCAGTAAATACTTAAGAAACCATTCCAAAAAAAACTTTGAAGGAATGTAGGCTTTGATCAACCTCTTCTGTCTATGCCTCTCTTGGATGTGACCTGAGATATGGGTGGCTTTGTCCTGGTGGAGGGCCGAAAAAAGTTCTATGTCAACATCGTAACGAACCGACAATTGGAAGTGGTTGAGGAAAATTAAAACCATCTAATTAAAATTCTCGTACGTCCCCCCTGGTAGCTCTATGTACCATTTCTTTGCAACCCCCATGAGGGTGCGTTGAAATAATATTAAACGAATAGAATCATAGTTAAGGGAATTGGAAGAGTGTTAAAGATGAAAAGTAGTGACATTATCACTAGGATGATCACTAGTATTTCCCTCGAATTTTGGAATATCTAAAGGAAGTTTGGTGGGGACGGGGGGCCATGTCGGGTCATGATGCACCGAGTCATTCATTAATATTGACAAGTCTGGCAAATTGAGAGTGGCCAGAAAAGGGAGATGGGGTTGCGACATCTGGCCCCAAGCTTTTGGGAAAGATTGATGTTGGAGAATCACAACCCATCCAGGATTTTGGTACGCACCATGGCTCTGTCCGGGATTGTATAACCCCCTTCCAAACTAATTCATAAGGAGTTGGTTGGGCACCATTCCAATAGGAATGTTATGATGAGGGTTGTAAATATTTTCCCCAATCGAAGTAGCTCCAGCTTGGGGGTTTCCCAAAGTATGAAACTAACCTCCTCCGGGTGGAAATCTAGAGGATATAGGTGGATTCATCATGCCAAACATGTTGGTCGGAATTAGTGTGGAGGATGTAAGTGTAAAGGATGCAACATAAGTAACATTTTGTCCACCTGGTTGATTACTCCATCTAGGAACATTAAGACTAGGATTAGACTCGAGGTGAAAAGGAGGTAGGCTTCCAACCATAGGAGTCATTTGGGGAATATGAACACTTCCAAACGAGAGTGGAATATGCAGAGGAGCCATGCCCCCAAGTCAAATACTAGGATTCGTATTAGATGATGGAATGGAGGATGAAAATTGCGATGTGAAATTCGGCATACCATAAGAGAAAGGGATAGAGGTCGAAGGGATGGACTAAGTATTGTAGCCTGACGAACTAAGAAGAGACCCAAAAGGGTTCATTACTTTGGGTTGATTATTAACTACAAGTTGGACATGAATAACGATGGGGACCTATGGCACTTCAACCATAGTGGTCAAAGGCATAGAAAGAGTTCCATTAACTACGATAGGTATGGGAGTCGAAGGAATCCCAATATCTTTCTGACTCGATTCAATACACATACTTGTATGATCACAAGTCTGGTAGGTGGAGGTGTGTGTACCACGTTTGATAAATTTACGCCTTTTAGAAGGAAAAGACTTAAGATGTGGTGGTAACTTCAAAAAACAACGAGACCTGGGAGGAAGTTGGTCTGGCTATACGATGACTCAAGACTTGAGATATAAAAAAATATCCTAAGGCCAACTAAAAATCAAAGAGAACACCAAAATAAACAAAAAGGACAATATGCACAAAAACAGGATAAAGTGGATGAAAGGGGCCTCCCACCCTAAAGTAGGTATGCCTCACCCAAGAGGGGCTTGAGACTGCCCTCAAAAGATCAGAGGTATCAGAATCAATTATAAGGGCCCTCATGGGCTTAACAACGAAGTCAATGAGATTCCCCCGAAGAGATAATCTTCCATAAAGGTTATGTGATGTCCGATCCTTATCTTACCGAGGGTACTTGCAGAATAACCCTTGCAATTAACCTATGTTTCTACCTATGTCAAGCAACTAAAGCCACCAAAATATAACCAATGCATAGGAGAACAGTCGTAAGTTAGGTCCATCGTATGGGCAGGGTAACAAAGCCTAAAATATTGAAAGCACCGCCTCTCACAAAGTTAAGAGAATAACAAGAACCCTAGATACGAATAGATCCCCAGAAATATCTCTGACACTAAGAAGGTATTAGAGGGATATCTCTTCAACCAACTTCGTGCGACCTCGTGCTTAACTCTGGTGTGAGCGGAGCCTCTTGACGTCAACAATTATACAATGGATTTCACCACTCCCTTAGTCAGACACATATGTTGAGTTTAATAGCCTTGGAGAAGTTTAATCACAATATCCTATTCCAAGGCTCTAAATCTTAAGCTAGTTTGTGCACCCTTAAAAAACAAAATCGTTTCTAAACAATTTTAAATTTATCAGCATTATTTTTAGTGGCTTTGTTTACTCAAAAGATCTGGTCATGAAACTGATGATGTTATTACTCAGCAAGTAAAATAAATGAATATGAATATAATGCAAAGTCCTAACTTCAATTCTCAATAAATGATATGCATTTCAAAAATGCAACTTTCAATTCAATTCTACAATTTCAAATAAGATGCAATCTTTCCATACATGTATCAAGATCAATAATAAGAACCCAAAAGATCAAATTCCAACATGCAAAATGTATATTTTTTGTATTTTCAATATAAAGAAATGAAAATGCAAGGACTGAAAAACAAGTTGATATGTAAACCCTACTGTAAGGAAAAAGATACAAACAAAGAAGGATATCAAGAAGAAAACACCCAACCCAATATGCAAGGACAACCAATGAAAAATATGATGAGAAAGAAAAACCGCTCAAAAATTCAACCAAAGAAAGGTTTCCTATCACTCTGCAGACACTTAACAGTCATGACAGAGACCCAAGAAGACTCGAAAACCATCAAAACTTACCCAGCAAACATCAAAATCCAGAATCAAGAAAAAAAGGATGATGTGCACAGTTGTTTAGGAAAAAACCACGTATGTACGTGCCCTATAGAATGACAACTTGCGTATGTACACGCCTATCAAGGGAAAGACAACGTATGTGTATTAAAACACTGTCAGGTTAAGGATAAGGCCAAGAAACTCAGATTCAAAATGAAAAGAGGATGTCAAGAAATCAAACGATAGGAACTCAAGCTAATAGAGAGCAATCAAAGGAGAAAAGCACTCCAAACCCCAAAAAGAAGATTCCCTCCCCAGTATGGTCACCAATTCTATTGTGAGGAAAATCACTCTATGGCATGGGGTAAACCACAATAGATGGAAATGACTACATAAATCAACTCTAATCTCAAGTATGATATATAAACAAACATGCTAACAAGACAAGATAAAGAGCCTACCTCGTCTAGACGTTCAATGAAGTCCATCGTTGAGCACTTGACTCAAAGCTATATACCTGCAAATTGTCCTCAATAAATAAGATATGCAACAATATGGTGATAATATATAAATTTATCACATATAATAGCATAATCCATCAATATTCATAACAAATATGCCCATGGAATAACAATTCAAATATTTGCAAGACATTAATTGGACGAGAAAAGAGTATTATATTACAATTTGATCAACAGAAGTGTATGAATGACAAAATTCTATGTCGGCATGTCTCGGGACCGAGAAACTAAGTCCCTTCCAGCTGGGCCTCCACCACTTCAATCCTCCACCAAAGGCAAGCTCATATAAGAGAGAAAATCAAGTTTTCCATCAAAGAGGGAAGATCTTGGGGGTTGTACAATGTGTTCAAACTTAAAAGGACAAAGGGATGTAGACTCAATATGAAGCTAATAATTACTCCAGAGTAACTTTGCTATCAAAGTTGAATTCTTCTCTTCTCTTCCACAACTTGGATACGACCCATTTATAGCCTTCAAATGGAACTGAAGGGATGAGTTAAAATGTTTCCAGTATATGGAAGGTAAAGGATCATGGATCTCGTGACGTGACATGGAACCCGACACCTTTTTTTAATTTTGGGCACATAAACCAATGTACATAGGTTGTAATGGTGTAACCCGCGTATACTCATGTTGTATAGTTGTTAGGGCACATATATGTGGAAAAATATGTTTTTTAGCTCTAGGAATTGAAAAAAAGGACTTCAAGTCTGTATAGAGAAATGGAAAAGACCTTCTGATCAAGTTGCATGGGGTGGGGAAAATATTTCTATAACACACACACACACATTATACAGATATTTTACCCCAGAAACCCA